>JASDQU010371907.1:69912-98872 GCA_032191745.1 Picea mariana | reverse complement strand
ATGTGACGGTCTTCCGATCTCTCGTTATGGTTTTGTATCTAGATGGTTTTGTATGCCCATCCTTAGAAATTGTATTTGGGTTTTAGAATTCTCATAGTGAAATTTTTTCCCTCGCTTATTGACCCCAACACAGAGATTAGACGTAAAGTAATTACACCGAAAGGTGTATACCTATTGACAATGAGCACATTTAATGATCTTTCAACCTTAAATTTTAATCTTATGGCCATGAATTGAAGATGCTAGCATATTCTTAGTCGTCCTCCCAAATCAATGAATGAGATTTACTATTCATAACTTCCTTGCATTTATAAATGCATGTGTTAACATGTTTACTTTTTCACATTTACCTAATCATATTAAGAAATTACTGTAAAGGGTTGGATGTGAAACGCTGGACGTGGATAACACGTATCATATTTAGACAAGTTTAAGTTGGGGCAAGCATAACAATTTGGTGGTAACTATTTCAGTTCATTGAATTTAGGTTTCTTAACATGGAATGGATGATCGTATTTGCATTTGTTTCTTACCACATGCCCACGAACAGATGGTCTCCTTAACAAATAACATGACATGTGTGTTGTAACGTTAACATATGGTCTCCTTACCAGACAATCGGTGGGTGTGTGGGCTCCGGAGTGGAAAGGATGGTTGGGCCGTGTTTATGAATGGATGGTCTCCTTACCAGGCATCATGATGGTTGTGTCGTAATTTTTTCATCTCCACAGTGGAACTGCAAGCATGTTCCATAAATCGATGATAAGAACAATTGATGTCCTTTTGTATGTAATTGTTTTGTGCCAGAACCTTCGGCCCTATCGTCCTTTTCTAAACCCAGAGGTCCTTCTCTAAACCTAGAGAAGGAGATGTATAGAGAAATATAATTTTTTTTTATGTACCCGTACAAGTTATATTTCATTTAATATATAAAATTATCTTGGGACAATGCGGTCTCCTCAAGAATCTTTATAGTTGTAATTAGATAGTTTGGAAATTTAATATCTCCTTTTTTTTTTAGAAAACAGGAGCATTCTTCCATCTGTAATGTTCTTTCTAACTAGAGCATTTTTCCATCTGTATTATTGTTTTTTAAACATATCTGTTTCATATCCATTTTGAATGTGCCCAATTTTATATACGCCTAAGAGCAATGTTTCTCTGAAGCAATGTTTTTAATTATTCTTTTGGTTGTAGCCATTGTAGTGCTTGTCCGAATGCGCGACTCGCTTGGTGAATCTAAGAAGCTTGGACGTTTCTTTCAATCGCCTCAAATCTCTTCCAGATTCTATCGACCAGCTCGTAAATCTTAAAACCCAAAATATTTCCAGCAACGTGCTCATTACTCTTCTTGAGACTATACAAAATTGCTAGTTTATGGGTCGTGAGTCTTTCAACGTTCACCGGCCGCGAATTAACAACTGTGCTAGTTTAATCTAGTTTAATTTTAATATAATGTGTTGTATTTAATATTGTTAATATTTATTTAATCTTAAGTAATTTAAATTTTTAATAAAAATAAAATAATATTGTTTAGTTTTAAAATAAATTTAATATTAAATAATTAAATTTTTAGTAATTTTTGCTGAATTATTTTTTTGTATGGCAAGCTGTGAAATGGTATATTACGAAATCTTTAGCACGCATATATACTTGTATTGAAAATTAGTGGAGTCCTCGTTATGATATTACTTTCATTACCACCTCCTGTGCATAGAATAGAGGTTCGAATCCTCTAGCAATTTGTGATTCAATGCAACTAGTTATTTCATTGTCATCATGTCATTCAAAAGAATTCAGAACAACACTTGTAACAAGTGTATTTAATGGTGGTGCTGCTTACACCTTTTTTCCCGATAGAAATTATTCGATTATATATTAGGATATAAATCATTTACAATCATTGAATCCAGACTAACTCATAGCAGCCATTACAAAATTTGTCCCAGAGACCCAGCCAGGTTTGACCTCTAGACCTCCTCCCAACACTTGGAGAAAGACACTGTCTTACCAATAGCGTTGTTTCACGAGACAAATGTTGCTTACTCCTTACTCTTTATGAATGTTTTAATATACGAATTCCACTAAGTTATTTAATAATTATAAAAAATAATTATATAATAATTCTAAAAGATTAATAATATAAAGAATAATTGTTATTACATAGTTTTATGCCATATAAAAATTTAGAAATTATAGAATAATTTTAGAAGGTTTTAAAATGTTTTAATTATGTAAGTCCAAAAACTAAATTAATTGTGAAATATGTACAGTACATCATACATCATAGTATATGTTCATGTCCTAAGAACATTTAGGATATAATTTCAAGGGGTTGTATTAAAATTAGTTTATGGAATTTTGAAAACATATATATAATTTGGATAAGCAATTAGTAAGCGGTAAGTTTCAAGATACAAATAAAAATTTATTAAAAATTAATAGTTTATAAGTATGTATATTAAATAAATTGTTATTAATAATAGAATGGTAAAACTATTGCAAAGAGTTTTGGTTAAATAAATTTGATATTAAATAATGTTCATTTCTTTTAAAAAAGTTTTTAAATTGTTATGCTTCACAATAGAGGGGATTCTTGTTTTATAGGAGAGTGTTTTTTTTTTCATGATTTTCAAAATTAGACCTTAACACCACGTCATTTACTTTTTAATAAATACCTTAATTAATAACTCATACAATCAAATAAAAAATTAGTACGTCAATATTTACATAGTTAAATTTGTTGAAAACAATTCATAGGTAGGGCAACATATTTATGCAAAAGAAAAATATTTTACATAAAAGCTTTTCAAAATTGATTTTGGGAAAATGGCCTTCCATGTTTTTTAAATAGAGATCATGGACCAATCATGTATTAATCCGTGGATCAATATAGTTGTTAATATCAAGGAGAGTATGAACCCTCTAATTAATTTATGTTTAGAATAAATTGTGATAGTTGCATTACTTAACTACATATGCATACTAAAGAAATTAGCTTTACCTAAACATACATTAGACCAAGTCAATATTGACTAACTTCTAAGTGTCTAAATATCTTAACATTCCCCCTTAACAAGAACTCAAGATAGGATTGAAAGATTTACAAAGGTGTGCAATAGGAGAAGGGAGGAGGTATTACATCCTATACCCCCTCACTGAAAACTTTCTAAACTCCTAATATAAATTGAAGTTTAGAAAACTTCGCTTTTATAAGAGACTTTGTGAAAATGTGTATAACTTGATCATCTATTAGGCAAAAGTGCACTTCGAGAAAACGAACTTGAATAATATTTCTAATGAAGTGCATGTGTATCTTAATATGTTTGTTACACTAATGTTGAACTAGATCTTTGGATATATTAGTGGTGTTGGAGATATTACACACTCACCTAGGTAATTGTCTTTGTAGATATTAGTGGTGTTCGAGATATTACACACTCACCTAGGTAATTATCTTCCTTGGTTTTATCACTAGGAGTTGCATGTATTTCTCTCACTTCTACATGTCTAACTCAGTTAACTGAAGCTTAAATGACTAGTTAACTAGGACTAGGTGGCAGTTAATTCCAATAATTGTCTATGTGTGTCCAAATATCTCTATACCACCACTATGGTGCATTGGATTATCTTCTAGTGCACATTAGTTGAGCTATACATATTATATCATTTGTAAATTATCATTAATTTTTTTTATTAATATAATACTATTATTTTCTCTCCATTTTTTCTCTTGTCTTCTCACTTTTACAAGTTGTGTTCGTTCTTCTGCTAGCTAGATCTCTTGTGCAGGTACTCAACTCATTCTAGAATTGATCTCTTCGATGTTGTATTATTGTTGTGTGGTGTAGGACATATTGACAAAGTTCATATACTTCATTGATCTCTAGGAATCACTGTTTTTGAGCTTATGTTAGGTCCATTCCTAGTTATATGGATTTTATAAGTGTTTGGATCTATGTTTCAATTGGAAAAAATATTCTCTTTCCATACACCAATTCATATGGGGAGAAGAAAATAATAGTTCTCCATGTCGTCCGGTAGGCCCATAGAGCTTCAAGTAGTTTGTTAGCCCAATCCTTGAGGTGTAATATGACAATCTCGGTGATGATGGCCTCAAGGATTTTGTTTGTTCATTTTACTTGTTTGTTGTCCTGTGAGTGATATGGTGTGGTAACCATGTGTTGATCTTGTATTTTTCCATCGAGTCTCTGATTAGCATTGAAGTGAAATTTGTTCCTCCATCAATAATGATCTCTCGAGGTATCCTAGATATTGTGAATACTTCTTCGTGAATAAATACCACTATTACTTATTATGTCGCAACAAAGACTGGTTTTTATTCCATCCATTTTGTGACATAATCTTTGCATATTAGGATGTAGGAGTTATGATGGGAATAAGGGTTGATTGGACCCACAAAATCTAGGGCCCATTTATCAAAGGGTTCCAATACCAACTATGGTTATAATGGCATCTGGTCTTATTTCATTGTTCTTCCCATGCGTTATGAGCTATCACAACTTTTTACATATTCGTTGGCATATGCAAATATAGTGGGCCAATAGTACCCTTAGTGATGTACCTTGTACTTGGTTCTTTGTCTGCAAAGTAGCCTCCATATGGGTTTTCATGGAAGGATTTCAATAGGTCATGGATCTTGTATTCTCTCACTTATATTCTAATAATGAGATCAAATCCTTCATGGAAGAGACAATCGTTAGTCCATTAGAATATTTAACTTTACTTGATGATCTTCTATCACTCTTTTGGAGATAAATGATGTGGTAGTCTACCTGCAGCCAAGTAATTAGTGATAGTTTCAGACCAAGGGGATTTAGTAGAAACTCCAAATAGGTGCTCATCAGGAAAATATTATTCTATGAATGGCTCATTTTTGTTAGATGTGAGTCTCGAAAGAAAATAAACCACTACATTATGTTTTACTGGTTTATTCAAGATGTTGATATCATTGTCCTGTAATAAAAACAACCATCTAGTGACTCTAACATTAATTATAGGATTTTTAATTAAATATTTTATGGAAACATGGTCAATTTGAATTATTATTGGATATTCGGTGATACAATGTCAAAATTTATTAGATTCTTTTACTACCGCAAGAAACTCAATTTTTGTTACTATACAATTTAGTTGTGTGGGAGAGAGATTCTTGTTGACGTAATAGATTGCATATGGATCATTTCCTTATTGTTTCCCTAGAAAAACTCCAATGGTGATGTCTGATATGTCCATGGAAATATTAAATGAGAGGGACCAATTAGGTCTCCTTAAAATAGGAGCCTTAGACACTTTAATTTTGGGTTTGCCACGTGCATGCTAGCATATTTTTGTCAATAAAAACTCAGAATCTTTGGCAAGAAAAGAAAACAATGGAATATCTATTCATCAGAAAGTTTTGATAAGTAATGGTAATAACTAACATATCCTAAGAAGCTTGGTACCTATTTTTGCGATTATGTGATCGAGAATTTTAAGATTACCTTGATTTTTGTTGGATCCACTTGGATGGCTTTATTTGAGATGAGATTTTCTAATATGATGTCATCAGTTAACACCATTGCACATTTTTCATTGTTGATGGAAACATTTGATTCCCTACACCTTATTAATATTTTCTCTAGATTTGTTAATGCCTAATAAAATTCATTACCATATGTGGTGAAATCATCCATAAATATTTCCATGCAATCATGAATTAAATCAGACAATATATCAATTACAACTGTTTGAAAAGTGGTGGGGGTGTTGCATAAAATGAATGGTAGAATATGATAGGTAAATGTTCCACAAGATGTTGGTATCCCCCCTTCCCTCCTAGGGATCTACGACCTCCTGATATTGGATCTTCAAATTCCAGAGCCAAATTTACTCTTCGGGCCTTCAATAGACACTGAATGCTCAACGCACAAGTCCCTTTAGTGTTACCCATAGGGTCGAACTACCCATGACTCCACTCTACGATGAACACCATAATTTGTGAGTGCTCACCCCGTGCTAGAATCTTCCTCCTTCATGACCACGGGATATGACGGTGGACCAAACCCTTTGCAATTTCGAGCTTTGAAGATATCATGATCTCTAGCTTCAGTTCTTCCCGAAGATCTTTCCTCTGAATTTACAGATCTTTGTCACATGTCTCCTTGGATATGTCGGTCCATCTATGTTTTCGGTTTCACAACCTCGTGAAACTTCTATTCACCTCACACACAAACCTCGGGACTTTCGACTCTTGGATTTCCTAATCCCCTGCCACGTGTTCTCCATGCAACCAACGGTTCAGATTACTTTGCGACTCTACGATTTTGCAACTCTTCTCTTAAAATACTTCCAAACTTCCTGAACCACGAAGTGTCAAAATGCTTTATGGCTATTCTCTGTGCAATTCTCCTAGATTTTACGGTCTGGAATGATCTCACCCCTGTCCGAAACGGATACGGTTTTCTAATTTTTTGGGAAATCTTAAAGGGTTCTTCCCTTTGAATATTTCTCACCAATATTACTCCTGAGTTTGTCCTTCCCTCGATCTTCTTTTCTCCTCATAACTTTTTCTTCGACACTTAGTCAAATTTTCATCCTCTGCACGCCTTGTGATAGGTTCTCCTCCACAACTCAATTTCTTTTTGGATGATTACGCACACTTTGTGACTTTTCTCCAACCACTTCTCTGCAACTCAAGTTATGTTATTCTTCATGAGCTTATGATTTAAAGACTCCAACACACACTCCTTCCAGATAAGTTTCCTTCAATCTCGACCTCTGAAGGATGACTTTGCACTCCTTGTAACAATCCTTCCACACTCAATTGTTCCTCTCGAAAAATGTAACTCTAAGCATAATCCCTCCAACACGCCAACTTAAAATATCTCATCTAAAGTTTTGAGTCAGAAACAGACACTGCTATGCACTCCTTATGAATTCCTGTGAACACCTTGCACCTATAAGTTCATGTTATCTCTTCTGAGCTTTGAGTTGAAATAGACTCGGTCACGCACACCTTGCAGACACTATACACACCTTGCACTCACTCATAGGAGAGAAATGCTTGAAACTTATTAAATATTCATAGGGACTCATACATTCAACCATGTAAATGCGATCCTAAACCAAAAGAACAAGAAATAACAAAGAATTTCAAATAAACAGAAAGTCTACCATTTACTCATCTAGATAGACACAACGGTACTAGACATTTGGGACAATACTCCTCTATTATATTCATTCAACTAAAATATGCATGGGTTCATACATTATTCTTCAACACTTCACAACATATACAATATATTCAACAACTCATCAACAACTAGAGAGCCAACAACTACAAAAATCCTCTATTCTCATGGCTAAAATGTTAACAAATTCAATGGCCACCTATGGGAAACAATACAAATCTTTATACAAGAGGGGCTCTTCGAGATTTTCTCTCCAACTACTCTAGTCTATCCTATCAAGCTAAAATCATTCAACTACTTAATATTTGTTACAATAAATATTCGTGACAAATAGATCAGATTGAACACATCAAATCTGTACTGCACTCGACTACATTAAAATAAAATACGTTATCTGATGTATTCATGGACTTATCCATCTCTACAAAATTAAATATGTTCTTTAATTACAATCCCTTTTCAAAATATTTGTGTGATACACATCCTTCAAAATTTAAAGATCATCAAAATGTGTGCTACAAGACCTAGTTGTACTCTACCTCACACTTTGTTGGTGATGATCCCGCATCACAAGGATAGGTAAATGTTGTTATGTCTTGATCCTCAGGTTAAATATAGATCTAGTTATACCCACTGAATCTATCGAGTAAAGAAAAGTATTTCTTCCTTACTAACTTACCTAGGACCTGGTAATGAATTGGAGTGGGAAATTTTCTTTATGTGCTTCTTCGTTGAGTTCTCTATAGTCGACACAAATTCTCCATTTACTATTTTTATTTGGTACCATGATGATCAGGGAGACACATTGGATATCAAAAATTAGATAGATAAAATTGGTTATGACAAATTTTTGTAGCTCCTCCTTAACTATGTCCTTCAATACCAGATTCATACGGCACTGGGGCTAGTGGATGAGTCTGGATCCTTCCTTGATGTATATGTGGTGTGTGCATAATTCGAGAAGGATTCCCTTCATGTTAGAGTAATCCTATGTGAATACATCACTTTGTTTTTGTAACACTTCAACCAATCGCTCTTTTTGTTGTTCAATCAGTTCCTGGTTGATTTTAAAGGTTTTCTTGGGGACAACTTATATAGTTTTTATAGGGTACCCTCAATATTTTTATGGTGGAGATCTGTGTTTTACAGGTGATATGCTTGTTAAGGCTATAGAATCTTGTGTTTCTGGTTGCATAAATTTCTCAAGGATATTTGATTTTGTTAAGGAAGAAGAAGAGGCCATGAAATCATTGATTTCATCATCCTCTATTTTCCCTCTGATGGATAGTATTTATCTATAGATAGGACTTGATAACCTTCTCCTTCTTCATCATTATCTTCTCTGTCAGCCCATAGTGGTTTCTTCAGATCTATGCTAGGTTTGGAAGGAGCATAGAGAGTTAATTTCTTTGTAAAGGTCTCATGGGAAATGGTCATGTTTCCTAAACTACAAAGATCACTACTTGTTCTAATATTCCCTCTAGTTTGATGGTTGACATGTCAGGGACATAGATTAAGGTTGGGTTTTCTCTAAGGCCCGTAAGTCCTAAGTATTGCATGATCTCACACATCATAATGTTGATGGAAGCTCCAAGGTCAATTATTGTGTTTCTAATGAGTGTATTATAGATCTACACATTAACTATCATATTGCTAGGGTCAAATTATTTGGATGTGAAAAATCCCCCCATCATTAACTCTGAGAGTTTACAGATAATTTGTATAGCTTGGGGATCCTTTCATTTTCTACTGGGTTTCCTTAAAAAAAGTTCTTGTACCACCTTTGAATAAATAGGCACATCCTTGATGGCTTGGAATAGTGGTCTTTCGACACACACATTCTTGAGTTCCCCAAAGATATCAAACTTAGGACGAGTAAAAGTTTTATTTAGGTTTAATCTTTCTGTATAGGATGGGTTTTGAAGTTCATGGTGGGAATTATCAACTTTCAAAGGTTATTGATATTGTTTATGTTATGATTCTTCATCTCAAACATCCTCATTAAAATATTCAATATAAATGTGAGGTTGGTCTTTGGTTACTGTCTTCCCAGATCGAAGGTGAATATAATTGCATTCCATAGAAGAGATGTAATAGGTTAGGTAATAATCAAGTCTATTATATTGAATTGGTTTGCCTAACCCTAGATTATTAGGGTTAGCGATGGGTTGTGCAGGTAGTTGTGGTTGAGGAGGGCCTAATGTGCATTTTTTCATTTGGGGAGGGGGAAGAAGTTGCATGGGTGGTTGTGTTATGGGATATTGAGGGCCTCCTAAAGTGGGATTTCTCCACCCCTATTTCCATAACCTAATTTGGAGGAGGAGGAGCCACCCATTGTTTTGTTGGAATACCCCATGGTTGGGAAGTGTATTGCATGGAAGGGTTAGTCCAATATAAATTAAAATATTGATATTGGTCTTGAATCATACCTTAAGGTCTGGGTTGTCAAGGTCACTTCTGAGAGACAAAGAATAAGTACTTTGGTTCGTCGAATTTCTGGTAGATAGCTTTCAATGATGGTAAGGATGGAAAATTACAAGTATCATGGTCCTCACTACATATTTCGCAAACCTCGATTTGATATAATGCACATTATTTACATGTTTGTTTCCTTCTTCATTTTGGGAAAATTATCGTCAAATCTCATTCTGTCTCTTCCTTCTTATTAATTTGCAGTGTATCTAACTAGGATATTAAAAAACTAAGTATATTAGTATTGAAGTCCTCTAACATGTTCGAGATTTATGGTCTTGTAAATCCACCTATAGCAGTATTTATAGTTCTTTCCATTATATCTCTTAGTACTTTTCCTATTTTTGAAGTGTGTCTAGAATATTTACGACAAATTTCCAAGATAACTTCATGATCTAACTTAGAATCATCTCCTACCCCCATCAGGTTGAGGAGTTCAATGTAATAATCTCAGATTATCTTGCTGACATGGGAAGATTCATATCTTGGTGAAAAGTGAGACAAACTAGATGATAAAGGTATTAAGAGTCGATGAACAGTGGGAAAATGGTAAGGAAAAAGGTACTAAATAGGTTCTAAAAACATGGCAATTTAGGCACTTATCGCATGGATAGGAAGCATTTGCAGGATTCTATTTATTAAGAGTCGAGAATGACATCATAAAACTATTGTCTAAAATGTGGATCATGGAGAAAACATTTCTCTTCTAGTTACTCATAAAAGTGTGGGGGGACACTACCATGTAAAACTTAAACCAAAAATACAACATAAATGGACATTTACTTACCCTCTGGTCTCCATCTCTAGTTGGGGGAGCATGGGAGCTCTAGGTATTCCCTATAGTCCATATATGTTTATGGATAGACCTTAATTTGTACCAAGATATGGTGTGAGTGGTAAAATAATCTCATATGGAAGAAATTTTCCATAGCACCATTCTCATTCCTCTGCATCATCTCAACCTGTCAACTCATGTGGAGCTCCTTCAATCCTACATCCCTGATCGCATGTTGTAGGTGGGAGGTTGACACCTCTTAAAGAAAAATGTGCACCCAAATATCTAGAATGTGAAGTCCCCACCACCTACTCATATTCATCCAATCAACTAATGCATAATTATTGTAATGAAATTTTAGGCTGAGCCAAAGTAGGTTCCCAAGAACACTCTCTCCATGCTCATGACATGACCACCTAATACTCAATGAGGGCCATACAAACCCATCACTCATATCATTCCAAAAAAAATATCCCAAGTCTCTAATCACTCAATATCTTTTAACTTGATAACTAAGTCATAAGACCTATAACCATCTTGGTAGTACATCACCAATAACTATTCCATTGGCTTATCTCATGGCCTCATTTGTAGAATGTTTCCCATGAATCCATATATATGGGAAATTTGTCCATGAAGTATATATCCTATAAGGTGATATCCACTCACTCCCCCTAAATAATGAACACCTCTACATCCACATCCAATTACTCAATGATATTTGAGAGTAACATATATCCTACTAACATCAGGGTATTCTCAAGGAACTTGAGAAATCCCCACCTCACTAGTAGCTACTCAACAACTTGATCCTCATTTATTTGTTCTCAAAGGATTGCAAAGTCTTTCTCTATCAAGTGGCTCCTCATTATTGTTTCATTTCCATCATGAAATAGACTCAATTATTCGCAATGCATGTATATTCCACATTTTATGTGCCTGTATCGTGCATCTATTCTCCTAACGGGTGCACTTTCAATGTATACATATTCATTGAGTAGGTATTCTCTCATTGGGCACAAATTTATTCAACAATCACATTCATAATGCACCTATTCCTTTAATATGATCATGAGAGGCATGACTTTCAGGCCATATTTTTTTTTCCATGTAGAAAGTATCTTGAAAATTGTGCACCTAGATAGAAATATTCCAAGGCTCCCATTGGGACCATAAAACCCTAAACTAGGAAATGAAACAAAAAAATAAAGAAGAGGTTTACATATCTAACTTGGAACATACAAAAAAGAGGTTTAAAAATAAAAAAGAGGCTTTCATTGGCTATCGGTATGAAAGATATATTTTTTGGAAAAGGTAGACCTCATGATTAACTTGAACTTAACCAAGTATAAATTATTTCAAAATTGGGGGTCTTACCCTATTTATAAACTTTTCTGGAATTTATATTTATCTGTTCGACATCATGATATATTATTTTACACACCATGTATGCTATTATATTTCTTGTATTCGACCCTTCTTCAAAATTCCCTTGTTTCTATTGAAGTTGAAATGCTTGAAAATTGGGTTTTAAATAATTTTTTTTCATAGTTCTTGCATAGTTGATTTTATTTTCAAAATCACTTTTAACTCCCATTCATCATCACATTATGTATTAAACATACATATATAGGACATTAAGGTTACCAATTCAGATTCATCCTCAGGGAAGGTACATTCAATAGTCGAGATCGAACGTTTGGGTAGGATAACAAGTCTGAAATTCCTCAAGAGAACTGAAGACAAGTGGACTAGAATACTATTGAGGACCATGAAAAGATTCATGATTCATGAAGTTCCCAGACCAAATGAAACTAAACATTTCTTAGGAAGAAACCCAATATACGATATTTACACTACATGGGTTAAGCTTCGGAGGGGAAATCTTCATTGCTCTCTCACACACGACATCATGTTTAAACCCTATGTGAGAGGGGGATCCCAACTATGCTTATACAAACAATTGGAATTATCGCTCCCTAGCACAATATTATATGTTTGTCAAATGTCTTTGGAAAGTTATACTCTCAACTTATTCCAAAACCCTACACTTTAAGCTAATATAGATTTGCTACCATATAATATAAAGTTCTCTGATTAATTTTATAATCACTTCATCTTAGGGTTTTTGTTTACTCAAGGGTGAAAAAGTGAAAAATTTGATGTTTTATACTGAACTCCAAAAGAATGAAAAATAATGATATGCAAATATTTTTCTTCAATGAATCCTACATATGGAATGGAGAGGAGGTTTAACTTTATTTAACAAAAACACCCAATTCCCAAATGAAATTTTCTAAATGAAATATAATAAAATACCAAAAAAAAAGAATATAACTATCTTCTTTTCTTAATTATAATATATAAATAAAGTATATGTAAATCCTTTAATGCTTCATTAATTTCAATAAAAATGAAAGAATCAAATGCATATACAAAAGACATGAAGAAAAAGTATTTCAAACGAAGCATAAAATCATAGGTTAATGAGACCTGAAATAAAGAAGTATGACAACTCACTCAAACAAGTACTCGACAATTGGAAAGCATTCAAGGAATAGAATAAAGTTCATAGAAGAATCCAAAAATTGATAGGGAGAAAGAGGAATCACTTAATTTTCTTGAAAAAACGAGCAACAAGAAAGAGCAATAAAAGCTAGGTTGTGGTAAGCATAAAGTATGAAATAATTCAAAGAGAAAATATTTTAAAAGTACCTTAAAACGAACAAAACTTTGCAAACCTTTTCAATCAGTCAAATAACCAAAAACTTTGCAAGACCCAGATGAAACCAGGAAGAAACAATGTGAATGAATGCCGCAATTTGGAAAAGTTTGCAAGCTCAAACAAGACAACTTATAGAGTGATAAGGAGCCATATCCTCAACCTAAACAAAGTCACAAGAAAAAATATAGACTTTGGGAAAAATATCTCCTACAAAAGGTTGAGAAAACCAAGGTAAATTCTCATGGATCTACTCAAAACAAGAGAGTATCACTCCAGAAAACAAAGAGACAGAGAACTGTAGAACTCCCTAAGAGACCAGTGAGCAACATTGATCAGATAACCAGCTCCCTGGTAGCCACTCTGGGGAGGAACTAGTCTTGTAGATTCTTGAAAATATGCATAAAAAATAAGAAATTCAATAGAGAATGTCTTGGTAACTATGAATACTACTTGATGAAATAAAGGGAAGAGGGAAGGCTCAAAAAACAAGCAAGAAAACAAGATCAAACTAGGAAAAGGTTTTGATGATCCAAGGAAAGACAAGCTAATGTCGATCCCCAATGAAGTCACCAATTTATGTTACAGAAATATTCCCCTACGGACAAGTGAACTTTCCCTTAGATTATAGACCCCTAATACCAAGAAAAAAATATACAGGTGGACACTAACATCCCTTTGAATTTAGTTCGATCAATCAGAAAGAGAGAAGGAGAAAGAGTGTTATGCAACTTGTTTCGAAGTTTGTCCTCACTGCTTCCAATCTGAGTTTGATATCCAAAATCCTTACTTCTTAGTGCAACTTGATACTTGCAATAGGAAGAAAAGAATAACAAAGAACTCCTACTCTATAATATTAGATCAAACAAAACAAAGATCGAAGGAACAATAGAAAATAACATGTAAGAATACACAAGCTTGAAGATAATATACCAAGTATATTAAAATGAGAACCCAAAGAGAATATTTACAGACCATGATTGATGCAATTGCAACTTCCTCCCCAAGATACGCCCGTCCATCCCTTGCATGACTCTACCGAGATCGTAAGTTTTATATATGAAATCTTCCTCCTCTTCACCTTCGAAATCCCTCAATATATAGACATGAGACGCACAAAAAACTTGAGAAAATGAGGGGTATAGTTGAGGATATGACTCATTGAGGATTATATCAGATCCTAAAGTGAATCTGAATAATGAGGGTCGAACACAACTAACTCAATATCAAACATTTGGCCCATAGATTAAGGTGGGGGAGATCCCCTCTTTTTCTCAACAATATCATTGCTCCCCCCTAGTGAGAGACAAAGAGTTGGTCCTATATAAATTCTCCCCTATAGTGGTAGAGGGGGCTCTATGTGTGCACCCAAAGTATGGACATGTCAGTTCTTCCCTTCATAAATGCTCAAAAAAGGGTCGAAATTTCCAAGGAAAAAGTGTGTTTTGACCTAGAAATGATGGTTTCCCTCCTCTCATATGACTTAGGGGTCATGAACAATCATCTTAATTGTGTCAATAGGTGGTGACACCTCACAACGTGAATGTGAATCTTGATAAGGTGCATACGACACTTGCTATAGTGAATGTGACACTTACCAAGGTGCATACGTCACTTTTCCACACTTTGGGCATTTGCGACACTTAGGGTGTGAAACACAAATGTGGTATTTTTATGTGTAACACCCACCTATGAAAAAGAGATGTAATCCATTTTGCATGGATTTCGAAAATGGAAGAATTACATTATGGGGAATAAAACAATCATCCATAATGATCACAAGCCTTTGCAATTCATGCAGACACAAGGAAAGTTATAGAATGATCACCATGTGAAGTGGTCCATGTATCTGCAACAATTCCATTTGAATATCAAGGACAAGAATCAAAACACCAACCATGTCACATATTTCCTCAATCAAACCTCAATGGCAGTGATAATCGTAGTTCTTAAATCATGTGGACATGAGACATATAGATCGCCACAATTATACAATAATGACTCTGACTTTTCTACTACCTATCAGACATTGAGCGCAGGAAAAACAATTCCATACTTTCATATCCAGGATGGATTGTTATGCCATCTTATCCATCTTTGTGCTCTTTCAAGAAAGCATGCAAAGATGATATGGGAAGCTCATTACAATAAGGAAACATGACATTTTGGTGTAGAAAAGATACTGCTAGTACTATAAAATCATTTTTATTGGTTGAAGATTCAACAATATGTTCTAAAGTACATGAAACCCTGCACTGCCTAGACCATTTCCAAGCATGTGATCAAGAAACAAGGGCTATACACTCCTCTTCCTACTCTGGATAATCCTTGGGATTCCATCTTCATGGACTGCATGTCCATTTTTCCTTCAATCAGGCATGAGAATGACTATGTATTCGTGGTCGTTGATCAATTCTCTAAGATGGCAGTTTTGGCACCCTACAAGAAGAGAATCATAGTGAAGTCCACCACCAAGATCTTCTTTACACATGTTTGGTTTCATTTTTGTCTCCCATGAAATATTATCTATGATAGAGATAGTAGGTTCTACAACACTTTTTGGTCCATCCTATGGTCGATCCTGGACAAAAAGATGACAAAATCAACTACCTTCTACCCACATACTGATGGAAAAATAGAGGTAGTTAACTTGATGATTGTCCATATCCCGAAGATGTAAAATTCCATACATACACACACATGGGATGGAAGTCTTCCTTATGTTCAACATAGCTGCAACAGATCCCTCCACATCTCTATTGGGCACATCTGATTTCAGGTGTGTGTGGGATTCCAGCCATTGCCCCCCATTGATGTAACTCTTCCCATTGCTGCCACATAGGGATATTCCTCCCATGATTAGACTGAGGTTGACTAGGAAACCAAATTTGTTGAGCACATAGACTCCATCCAAATAAAAATTATTGATATTGTGAGGAATCCAATTCCAAGTACAAGCAGTGCCATGATCAACATCGAGTACCACAAAAATTTTAGGTGGGAGATAAGGTGTGGTTTTATTTGTAGAAATAATTCATTAGAGGAACCCATTAAAAGATACAACAACTCCTATATATCCTTACACAATCACCATGGTTGTCGGTGAGAATACTTTTGAATTAAGTATTCTTCCTTTCCTTGGCTTGCACCCAATACTTAATTTGGAATTTCTCTAACCATAATTTCCACCTCTACTAGACACTTCAGATGTAGTTGAGTAGTTGTCCCCTACAGAACTCAATATGGACTGCATCGAACAAGTGATATTTGATTGGATCATGGAAACTCACTAGTAGACCATCCAACTCGATCGGGTTGTCAAAGTAGGGCAATTTATTCATCATGGCAAGTGGCTCACTAGGATTTAGACTCAACAAAAGTTTCTCCATATAATATAGAAACTTGATGCAATGGAGACCAGACCATCTATTCTTAAGGTTGCATGAATGATCCAAATGGACATTGTTGGCCACACACCTATTCCACTAGTTCAAATTACGATTCTTCATCTTGGCAGTTTTTCTACAATTTTTTGAGTCCCAAACTTCTGGGGTTGTTTTCTAAGTTTGTTGAAACTTGTTCCTTTGCACCACTTACGCATGTTTATGACAACATTAGATTATGGAACGAGAGGTTTGGTCACCTAAACTTCAGGTACATGCAATAATTTAGTAGGAAAGGGATTGTCATCAGATAACTTGATATCCATTTCCAAAGGGGTTTGTGAAGGATTTGTCCTTGGAAATCACCTTTGAGAGAATTTAGAGAAGGATAAGGCTCAAAGGGCCTCCTCTCCAATAGATTTTATTCACATTAATATTATGGAAGTATTCTCACATCCATCCATCAACAAGGAAAGGTACATGATCACATTTTTGGATGATTACTCACATTATACTTGGGTATTTGTTTATTAGGAAGAAGTTGAGGTATTTGAGCATCTCAAAGAGTTCAAAGCACTTGTTGATACCGAATCAGGGAGAAGCTCAAATCCCTTCATACAGATAATAGAGAGGAGTATGTAAATATATATATGTTCAAAATATTTTTCTTCGGGATGGGATATAATTGTGGCACACAGTACCATATAATTCGCAGCAGAACGAGGTTGTTGAGTAGGAAAACAAATCTCTCAAGAAGATGGCCTCTTTCATATTGCATGGAAGTTCAATTCCTCCCAAGCTTTGGGCCAAGGAACTTAATTGTGCCAATAACATTAATAATATATCCCCTCACATATACATTAACTACATGACTCCTTTCAAGGCTTGAAGTGATAACAAACCATAATTCACCTACTTTTGTGTCTTTCACTCAAGTATATGGGCAAAGATTCCCTCTAAGAAGAGGAAATCACTTGATCCTCAAAGCACTATATCTATATTTGTTGGATAACCATATTATGTGAAGGGATATAGACTCATTGATCTCTCTACATAGCACCTCATCATTGAGCATAGTGTTCATGTTTAGGAAAGTCTCTCGCTTGATCCACATGATCCCCATGATCCCCATGAAGGTACTTTTGTCCTTCCACCAGTTCGAGATTATGAGTCTACACATTAAAATTCTACTTTTTTTTATTTCTGATATAGAGTCACAATATTTATAACATGCATATTATTATTCAATACAGATATATGAAGAGAAACAAAAAAGTCCCAAGTGGGCATAAACCAATCTTCAGGATGCAAGATATCTTGTTGGGGATCCAACAGATCTCAGGAGGACTTAATATCTGTTCTAGGAGCCCCCTCGTGTACTCAAAACCATTGACCTCATGTTTCCTATGCATTGTTATGTGGCTCGATATTGAAACCCACAAAACTATGGTGAGGATGAAAGGAATCCATTTTGAGAATCAACCATGTAGGAGGAGTACACCTCCCTCCTAGAGAACCAGACTTGGGATCTAGTTTCACTTCCTCTAGGAGGGAATATTTTCAGATGCAAATGGGTCTATCTGGTTTCCAAAGGTTTTCATCAAGTTCATGGCATAGAATACAATGAGGCATTCTATTTAGTAGAAAATGTGGACTCCATTCATTTTTCCCTTGCTATTGCGGCAACCAGAGGATGGGATGTCCATCAAATGGATGTGAAGAATGTATTTCTTCACAAATATATATATTAGAGGATATCTACATGGATCAACCACTTGGCTTCATATAGGATTCATCTTTGGTTTATAGGATCAAGAAGTACCTCTATGGTCTCAAGTAGGCACCAATAGCATGGTACGCCAATATGGACTCCTATATGGTTTATCTTTTGATCATTGGCTGCTCGAATTCGTCGATTGCTGTGGTGAACAAGATTCTGCATGACGGGTTTTTGATGATGGACATGGGTCCACTCCATTGCTTCCTTGGACTCAATATTAGTCAGGATGCTTCAAGAATGAATATATCTCAAGCCAATTATGTTTGGCATCTCATGGAGTTATTTCACATGATAGACTGCAAGTTTTCCCCTACCCCCTTCTTATCTTGGGTGGGACTTGAGGATGGAGGGGATACACCACTAGTTCACAACACTTTGTAGAAACAACTAGTGTGGATTTTTTGTATCTCTCCCACACCCAACAAAACCTATCATATGCAATAGGATCAATCTCAAGTACATGCAGGAGCCACACAAGTTACACTAGAAGGATGCAAGGTGTATTCTTTAGTACATTCAGGGCACCATCAACAATGGGATTCATTATACATTAGGATCTACATTAGATCTCATAGGATTCATAGATTTTGATTAGGTAGGCGGCAATACTAATCGTAAGTCCACAGTTGGATACACTCTCAGATTGGGTTCATGTCTTATCTTTTGTTCGAGAAAGAAGAAATCCTTTATTGCTTTATCTTCAGCTGAGGCTAAGTATATAGGAGTAGTTAACATCACCATCTAGGTATTATGGCTACAAAAATTCCTTACTGAGTTGGTCATCAAGTTATAAATACTGATTGTCATTTGGTGTGACAACCAGAGTACACTCAAGTTTTGCAGAGACCCGGTGTAGTGACACTGGACAAAGCATATCAAGATCCATATGCACTACGTCAAATATCTAGTCCATGTGAGGATCATCAACTTTCATCTCTATTTTTCCTTTGAACAGACCGTTGACATCTTCATGAAGACCTTCATTGAGTAGAAGTTTCACTCTCTATGTAATTGTCTTGGAGTGAAGGACACAATTTCTTAACAACTTTCTTTTATTCATTTGATGCATTGTAACTTGAGGGTGAGGGGGGTTTCCCCTGAGGTTTTCCCTCTTTCCTCACTTTATCTTCAATGTTCATTAGTTTTATTGTTCATGGGTACCTAATATGGTTGTAGTTGTTGGGAAACATGCTTTATTACCCCATAGTAGTGTTCAAGGGGTGTGTTGGCGATATACACAAACCTAGGATATTTTTTGTTGTTTTTATATGTTTATTAGTCAGTGTTAAGGGTCCCCTATTTTTTGGGAACCTTTCGTACATTCTAGGAGAATGTTCTCTTTAGTTTAGAGTCAGTTACACTTATTTATATAGTGTAATTCACTCATGCATGGAAACCTTGTTTTTATGACCAGTAACTGAATGTTTTTCTCTCACTCGACACATCTCACTCAGTTAAATAAAGACTACATGACAAGTTAAATAGGACTAGCTGGCAGTTAACTCCGATAATTGCACATGTGTGTCAAAATATCTCTTGACCACCATTATGGTGCATTGGCTTCTATTCCAATGTGCATTAGTCGAGCTATACATTGTATATCATGTGTAAATTATCATTCATTTTTTTGGTTAATACAATTCTATTCTTTTGTCTCCAATTTTTCTCTTGTTTTCTCACCTTTGCAAGTTGTGTTCATTCTTCTGATAGCTAGATATCTTGTGCAAGTAATCACCTAATTCTAAAATTGATATATTTGATGTTGTATTATTGTTGTGCATTGTAGGGTAACTTAACAAAGTTCATCTAGTTCATTGATCCAAAGGAGTCTCTATTTATGATCTTCAATTAGGTCCATTCGAAGTTGTATGGATTTTTTCAGTGTTTGGATCAATGTTTCAGTTGTCAACAATATTCTATTTCCATAAACCAATCCCTATGGGTTGCAGACATTAGTAGTTCTCCATGTTTTCATGTAGGCCCATAAAGCTTTAGGTAGTCTGTCAGCCCGATCCTTGAGGTGTAATATGAAAATCTTGGTGATGATGGCCTCAAGGATTTTGTTTGTCCCTTTGATTTGTTCATTGTCCTATGAGTGATATGGTGTGGTAACCCTGTGTTTGATCTTGTGTTTTTCCATCAAATATATGATTAGACTTGAAGTGAATTGTGTTTCTCCATCACTAATGATCTTTTGAGGTATCCTGAATGATCCAAAAAGGATCCAGAGAAGGTTATGAATAACTCAGAATTCATAGAGGTAACTCAAAACGTTCATAATGGCTCTAACAGACAAAGAAAGGGAAAAAATTCAAATTTCCCAAAACTCAGTGAAAATTTCATGATCACAAAGACCACGTCGTGAGATTTCTAATGATGTAAACGACTCATCAAACAGAGTTACAGTTTGGAAGATATTTGCAGTCAAAGTTTTGGTCAAATAGATCAAGTCAAAAGGGGCCACATCATCGTCTGTACTGCTGACGTCAGCCTGATTTCAGCACCTAACGTGGTAAGGTGACATCAGCATGACGAATTCTAACTTAATCATACCACATGGAAGCACCAGAGGTTGCAACGTGTCACCCGCCAATGGGCTTTTCAGAGGTCCATGTAGACCAGTAGAAATGTGCCACATGGCACCCCCAGGTGATGCCACGTGGAACCATCCAGGAAGCGCCATGTGTCATGTACGATTGACTGTGTAGTGACTTCAACGATCAGGTGGACCAATCTGCGAAGGCCATGTGGTCCAATCAGTGAGAGACATGTGGCATCCCCAAAATTCCCAATGATGGCCTGTAACTGAAATTTCAAAAAAAATATATGGGGCGAGACCCCACCAAATATGAAGGAGGTACGCCATATCTAGCAACATCCTCCAACTATATAGGTGATTCTCTAAACTTGGCAGGCAATATAACAAATATCCCAAAAGGGAGGCATGTAAGTTTGACCCCGGGACCTCCCCCCCATATTAATGCTTTAATAATAATACCAACAACCAACTCGCCAATAGAGCCCATTGGAAAATCTGTCCACCATTTTCTATTTAAGTCAGGTTCTACCTAGCTAGAAGGAGGGAGTGCAATCGTATGACCATGTGCACATATTTTGAGACGGGACCATCATAATTGTAGGTGCAGAGGGGACAAAAACCAAGACATAATTCCTCTTGGGCCTGGGAGTGCAAGAGTCATATCGTAGAGTGGACATAGTCAGTTTTGGGTAATTCGATGCCACAAATATAGTGGTGATGTTTGTTTTCTGATCTGTGCATTATTTCTAGAGCTTAATTTCAGAATGAGGTATATTCATGTATTTTCCAAATTATTTTGTTGATTTAATAAAAGAGCCGACCCATTTGAGAGCAAGTCCCGGAGATGTAATCCACTAGGGGTGAAATTTGTTATCAAGTTTTTGTGTTTATATATGATGCTTATGTCTCTTCATTTCTAAGTTTTCCATTCTTTAATGTTGCACTTTAATTTATACTCATTTAATACAATTCTTTATAAGTCACGATGAAAAGATCCTAGATCATGTCAATATCAGAGCAACTATCTTTGACTTGAATTGTTGAGAGTGGATTCCTACTAGGGCCAAGCATAAGCATGGTGAAGGAACTCTTAAGATGTTCAATCCCGAAGTTGGTCATGTATCTAGAAGGAAAAAAATGGCAGAAGTGGAAAAGCGTGATGAACAGGAGAAAAAATTTCACATGGTATTTTATTGCATGTTATAAATGGTCAAGAGAATGTATGGAAATTATGAGAAGAATATGAAGAAGAAAGGGAATAAAAAGGAATCACATGCAGATGATGATGCTTTGGTAAACCAAGGGGCTGGAGGAGATCCTCCCAAGCCTCCATCTTCACCTTTGAGTTCTAATTCTTCTTTCTCTGAACATTTTCATCATTCTCATCATTCTCATCATTCTATCCATAAAGCCTCTTTTAAGAAACCATTATTAAGGATTTATGTAATATTTTCTTTACCTATGTTTAATGGAGATGCTAATCCTGAAAAGCTAGATAATTGGATCTGACATGTTGAAGTGTATTGTTGTGTCCAACATATTGATGAAGAGGAATTTAAAGTGTAGTTTGCTTCTCTTCGGTTGGAAGGTATTGCTCTCATATGGTGGGAGACCAAGATTCAGGACAAAAGTAAGTGTGGTAAGCTTCTTTCCTCATGGTCGGAATTTAAATCAGTGATAATGAAGCAATTTTATCCATTAGGGTATTTACATAGAGCAATGATGGAATGGAAAACCTTAAGGAAATTTAAAGGACAAACTATACAAAGTTTCACAGAAGAGTTTACGAATAAATCTCTTACATTGAACATTCCTTTCGATTCTTATGAAACTTTAATGACGTATATTGGCACACTTCACAATTATATTTTACATACTTTTCTCTTGTTTAAACCAATTAGTCTTGATGAGGTTTATTTGCAAGATACTCACCTTGAGAATAGGGGCAAACATGTTCAAGAAGATCCCATAAAGAAACCTTTCAATTTCCCACAAAAGACTTTTAAGAAGTTAAAAAGGAAGGACAAGAAGACCGCTACAGTGACAAGAGGAGGAAACCTCTCTTGCACTCATTGCAAGAAGAGAGATCATGATGAAGACCATTGTTGGAAACTACATCTGGAAAAGAAACTGAAATAGTTCGGTGGAAAGGGGAAGAAAAAAATTGTTGCTACAGTGCAACAAGATCTTGGTTCCGATTCAGGAGATGAAGGAAAGATCACAGCGGTTGGAGTGCAAGGTAAAGATTCTCTTCATGCTAGTTCTAGTTCCAATGATGAATCTCATGTTGATGAATGAAAGAGGAAAGAGTAATTTCACATAATATTTGTATCTAAACATACTAATATAGATACATTATTTGATATGGGTTCCCATGTAAACTTAATATATGAAGCACTTGTCAGGGAAATGGCTCTTTAAACGAAACCACATCTGAAGCCTTCTCCTCTTGGTTGGGTATGTGATAAAGAAAAACTTAATGTCACCAAACAATGTAGGATTAGACTTTCTATTGCTTCAAAATTGATTTATGAAGTGGATTTGGATGTTGTACCACTTGATATATGTGGCATAATGTTGGGAATTCCTTATCTTTATGATAGAAAAACAGTCTTCTTTCCTCATGAGAACAAATGCCACCTTACTAAAGGGGGAGTGGAATATATTGTTATGGCTCATAGCATGAGGGTAAATACAACACTTGTGAGTGCAAGGAAAATGAAAAGACACATAAACACTAATAAGAGATATGTACTCATGGTCATCAGAGAGAAATATGTCAAGACATCTGACACTTTCCAAGGGTATGATCCATCTCATAAAAAAGAATTATTTGATATTGTTTCTAAGTATGATGATATTTTTCAGGAACTAGATGGATTACCTCTTAAGAGGGAAATCCAACATGAGATACATCTTTAGTAGGATTCTCCTCTTCCTAATGTGGGAATGTATAGGATTCCAATTGTGGAGATGACAGAGATCAAGAATTGGGTACAAGGCTTATTGGATCAACGGGTCATCAGGCCCAGTTCATCTCCTTGTGGTTCTCCAATTGTGATGGCGCCAAAAAAGGATGGCACATGGATAATGTGTGTTGATTAGGGAGCTTTCAATAAAATCACGGTGAAAAATTGATACCCTTTTCGTCACATAGATGATTTACTTGATAAATTGAATAATTTTGTTTATTTCATGAAGTTGGATTTGCGTAGTGGATATCATCAAATCAGAGTCGCAGAACATGATGCATGGAAAACTGGCTTTAAAACCAAACAAAGATTTTTTGAGTGGTTAGTTATGTCGTTTGGGCATTGTAATGCTCTGACAACTTTCATGCATGTGTTGAATGATGTATTGAGGCCTTTCATATATGACTTTGTGATTGTATATTTAGACAACATTCTTGCTTTTAGTGGGACTTGGGATGAGCATGTGAGACATGTAAATCAAGTATTGGATACTTTTCAAAAGGATAATTTGTATTGTAAAATTGTCTAAATGTGAATTTGGAAATACTCTTGTATACTTATGTCATATTGGAGGAGGAGGAAAATTTTAAATTAACCCTTCCAAAATTGATGTAATTGTAAATTGGCCTGAGCCAAAAAGTGTAACCAAATTTCGAAGATTCTAAGGTGTAGTCCAGTATTGGAGGAGATTCATTCCCAACTTCTCCTTCATAGTGGCTCCTCTGCGTGCCTTAACCAATCAAAAAAATACTTTTCAGTGGGAAGGAAAGAAACAAAAATATTTCGGCACTTTGAAGGGAAATATCAGTACCACACCAGTATTAGCACTACCAAATCTTCAATGACATTTTGAGATCAAGACAGATGCCAGTGGGTATGCCATGGGTGTAGTACTAATGCAATATTGTAAGCCTATTTGTTACCACTCTGAAACTTTTAACCAAGTTGTTTTTAACTATCCTACATATGATGAAGAGTTGTATGCATTAGTCCAGAGTGTAAAGAAATGGAAGAACTACTTTTTAGGGAAGGAAACCATTATATATATATATATATATATATATATATATATATATATATATATATATCACCAACCCTTACATTATCTTCAAGCACAAACCAAATTGCAACAATCTTGATACTACAGGTGGATGGGTTTTCTACAACAATTTCACTTGGTAATCAAGTACAAAAAGGTACAAGTAACAAGGTAGTTGATATGCTTTCTAGACCTCCTATTGCTGCTTCTATTATTTTGAAGAATTATTATTTATCTCATGATAGATATATAGAACAATATACCGTCGATGAAGATTTTAAATAACTATATATGAAGCTAACCCTTGGTGCACAAGAAACAAACTACTGTGGGGAAAGTTACTTTACCATATTGGAAAGCTATGTATTCCTACAAGTGAATGAGGCCATGTAATACGAGAATCTCATACTTTCCTTGTATCTAGGCATTTTGGGGTAGGAAAAAGTATGGCTCATTTGCAGAGATCTTGTTACTTGGTTCAAATGAAAGCAATTGTAACCAAATATGTAAATGGGTGTGTGATTGGTTCTACTTGTAAGCCCATTAATAGAAAACTGGGGTTATACTCACCACTTCATGTTCCATCCCATCCATGGGAAATTATATCCCAGGATTTTGTAGGGGGTTTACCCATGACCAAAGGGGGTGATGATTATTTGTATGTTGTAGTGGATAGGTTCAGCAAGATGTGTATCTTGATGCCTTGTAAAAAGTAGATCACTACTGAACAGACCGTTAATCTCTTCTTTCAACATGTTTGGGTTCACTTTGGATTACCCACATCTATTGTCTCGGATCGAGATAATCGATTCCTTGGGGAATTTTGGACTAGCTTGTGGAGAATGATGGAAGCCAAATTGAAGATGAGAATTGATTTCCATCCATAGACTAATGGACAGACATAGGTAGTAAATAAAACAATGGTACTTTTTCTTCGAGGCTACTGCAACAAGTGTCCCAAACTATTGGATGAACATATCCCCTATGTACAACATGCGTATAAGCGAGCTCTACATTCATCCACTCAAAGTTCACCTTTTGAGACATGTCTGGGTACCTACCAAAGGTTCCTTTGGACTTGATGTGCAGGAGAGATTTTAATGTAAATGAAGAAAGAATAGATGACATAGCCTGCAATTTCATCCAAAGGATTTAACAGATACACCATGTAGTCAGGGAACAATTGGAAAAAATTCAAGCATAGTATAAGGCTCGACATGAAAAGAAGAGGGTTGATGATCAGTTCTAGATAAGAGACCGGGTATGGCTTCACATCAATAAGGAGAGATTGAAGGGTGACGGAAATAAACTCAATCCCATTCGTTATGGACCCTTCACTATCTTGGAGAAAAGAGGTACCAATGCTTTTCATCTAGATCTTCCACCTTATATGGAGATTTACTCAGTTGTGAAAATTGAGAACATGAAACTTTCCAAGCCTGCCATGATCATGGATCAAGATGAGGAAGTTTCAGTACCATCAGTTGATTATTTTTCACCTAAATACTTGGATGATATAGAGGAATATATCATCCTGGACTAGAGGACGATGACTTCACGCAGGAGTGATGTTGAGTATCTTCGAGTAGGATTAAAAGGAACCCATCCATGCAAGGCAAAGTGGATTGAGAAGGAAAAAGTGAGGGGACTCTTCCCTCAATTACCTGTTGATTGATGAAAGATTTTGGTGGTCCAAAAATCTCTCATTGGGAAGGCATCATCCAAAAAGGATCTAGATAAGTCTAATAATAACTCATAACTCACAGAGACAACTCAAAATGTTCAAAATGGCTCCAACAAACAAAGAAATGGAAAAAAAATGAAATTTTGAAAAACTTAGTGAAAATGGCATGATCGCAAAGAGAGTGTTGCAATCTTTCTAACGACGCAAAAAACTCGTCAAACAAAGTTACGGTTTGGAAAATATTTGTGGTCAAAGTTGTGGTCAAACAAGTCAAGTCAACAGGGGCCACATCATCATCTGTACTATTGACGTTAGTAGCTAACATGGCAGGGTGATGTTAGCATGACAGATGTTGATGTCAACATGGCACATGGAAACACCAAAGGCTACCACATGTCACTCGCCAATGGTATTTTCAAGGGTCCATGTGGACCAGTAGAAAAGTGCCACGTGGCACCCCCAGGTGATGCCACGTGGTACAATCTGGAAAGTGCCACATGTCATGTATGGTTGAATAGGAAATGACTTCAATAATCAAGTGGATCAATCTAGATAGGCCATGTGGCCTAATTAGCAGGCGACACGTGGCATCCATGAAACACTGAAGGATGACCCATAACCAAAATTTGAAAAAAATATATGGGGTGGGACCCCGCCAAATCTGGCGAAGGTCCTGCATATCTAGAGACATCTGCCAACTATAGAGGTCGTTATCCAAAATTGGCAGACATTATAACAAATAGCCCAAAAGGGAGGCCCACAGGTTTGACCTCGGGACCTCCCGCCCATATTATTGCTTTAATAATAGTACCAACAACCAACTCGCCAACAAAGCTCATTGGGAAATCTGTCTGTCGTTTGATATTTAAGTTGGGCTCCACCCAACTGGAAGGAGGGAGAAAAACCGTACCATACGACCAAGGGAATGGATTTCGAGACAGGACTATCATAATTGTAGGTGTAGAGGGATAAAAAATCGAGACATAATTCCTCTTAGGCATAGGAGTGCCAGATTCAGATCGAAGCATAGAGACAGTCATTTTTGGTTAATTCAACACCATAAATCTAGTGGTTATGTCTGGTTTATGATTTGAGCATTATTTCTGCAGCTTGATTTCATAATGAGGTATATTCATGTATTTGCCAAATTCTTTTGATGAGTTAATAAAAGAGCCTACCTATTTGAAAGCATGACCTGGAGACGTAGTCCACTACTGACGAACTCCATTATAAATATTTTGTGTTCAAATCTGATGCTTATGTCTCTTCATTTTTAAGTTTTCCCTTCTTTAACGGTGCACTATAATTTATGCTCATTTAATACAATTCTTTATAAGTCACGATGAAAAGATCTCAGATCACCAAATATGGTGAGATTTATTTGTGAATAAATTGCATTACTTCTTGTTATGTCACAATCAAGACTTCTTTGGCTTCCATTAATTTTGTGACATAATTTATTCATATTATGATGTAGGAGAATTGATGGGAAAAAGGATTGATCGACCCCAAAAATTCCTAGGTCTATTTATCAAAGGGTTCTAATACCAAC
Organism: Picea mariana; assembly: GCA_032191745.1. Lineage (NCBI taxonomy): Eukaryota > Viridiplantae > Streptophyta > Pinopsida > Pinales > Pinaceae > Picea > Picea mariana. Next base: position 70,761 of record JASDQU010371907.1, on the reverse strand, counting down.
TATGGTTGTAATGTCATCTAGACTGATTGCACCAATCTTCTCATTCACTGGAAGCTATCACACCTTTTAACATATTCCTTGGCATCCTTGAAGATAGTGGCCCAATAGTTACTTTGGTGAAGTACCTTGTACTTGGTCCTCTTTCCTGCAAAGTGGCCTCCACATGGGTTGTCATGGAAGGATTTCTAGAGCTCATTGATCTCCTCTTCTCATATGCATATTCTAATAATGAGATCTAATCCTGTGTGGAAGAGGCAATTGTTGGTCCATGAGAATCTCCAAATGCTTTTGATGATCTTCTATCACTCTTTTGGAGATAAATGATGTGGTAGTCCACCTACATTCATGTAATTAGTGATATCTCCAAACCAAGGGGAGTTAGTAGAAACCATAAGTAGGTTCTCATAAGGAAAAAAAACTTCTACTGGTGGCTCATTTTTGTTATATGTGATTCTTGAAAGAAAATCAACCACTACAACAATATTTCCAACTTAACGAGAACTATGACCTCAAAACAAGAAATCTAGCCCTTAAAACCCATATTTTTGCAAAACAAAACATGAAAATCAATCCCCAAATCAAAAAGTGGTGCTACCGACAGCACCAGTTTTTCTAATGGGATTAAAATTACAACATTTTTGAAGCATGACCTTCAAAAATCGTATAGTTGCTAAGAAAAACATTAAAATCAACACCTAAATAAAAAAGTGATGCTACCTAAAACAAAACAAAAAATTGTAAACATCAAAATTATAGTTATTTATGGCCTAGTTGAAAATGTGGCATTGGCAACATATTCCTATGGAAACAAACAACCAAAAATTGGACTCCTAATGGTCACTTGAAAAT
>JASDQU010371907.1:50759-61463 GCA_032191745.1 Picea mariana | reverse complement strand
ACATCTAATGTCTAAATAAAACAAGGAGACAAATGGAGAACCATGAGAATTAGTTTGTTCATTAGCTTATGTTGATATCTCCAAATTTTAGGAAAGAGCGGGTATATAATGACTCATATTAGTTGGGTGATAATTGGTAGGTGAATTTTTCCCTTTTGTGGTTGTCCATTTGTCTTTTGTCATATTTCTAGGTAAGGAGAGATCTCTAATTGACAATTGTCATGATGACTGATGTGTTGGGAATTTTTTCTCGTATTTGCAGCAATGAGACTGCATTTTTAATTGTAATAGTTGTATCATGCTCAAAGTTGCAACAACTGTAGAGGAGTTGCAACTCCTACAAAGAGTTGTAGCCACTTTGATTGCTTCTATATAGAAATGTTAGTGCAAGACAATAATAGTTTCCTTAAGAAATATGTAAGAATGTCATAAAACTAGCATACAGTGAGAACATCCATACCTTGGGGAAAACTGAGACAAACTAGAAGATAAAAGTATTAAGGGAGGATGAACAGTGGGAAAATGGTAAGGAAAAAAGTACTAAACAAGTATTAAAAACATGCCTATTTAGGCACCTGTCACATGGATAGGAGGCATTTGCAACATTTTTTCTATTAAGAGTATAGAATGACATCATCAAACTATTGTATGAAATGTGGATCATGGAGAAAACAAATCTCCTCTAGTTACCACTAGAAATGGGGGGGGGGGACACTACTATGTAAAAATTAAACCAAAAATACAATATAAATGCACATTTACTCACCCTATAGTCTCCCTCCCTAGCCGAGGGAGTGTGGGAGCTTTGGGTCTTCCCTATAGTCAACATATGTGTATGGATAGACCTTAATTTTTACCAAGAGATGGTGATAGTGAGAAAATAAGTGCATCTAGGAGACATTTTCTATAGCACCACTCCCACCCCTACTCATCAACTTAACCCATCAACTCATGCGAGGCCCCTTCAATCCTACATCCTTGATCTCATGGTGTGGGTGGAAGGTTGAGACCTCTCAAGGAAAAATGTGCACACAAATATGTATAACATGAATTCCCCTCCACTTACTCATCTTCATGCAACCAACTAATGCATAATTGCAGCAAGAAATATTAATGCCCAACCAAAGTAGGTCCCCAAAAAAACTCTCTCCATGGTCATCTCTTGACCACCTGATACTCAATGAGGAAAACACAAACCCATCACTCATAACATGCCAACAACAATATCACAAGTCTCTAATCACTCAATATGATCTAGCTTGATAGTTGAGTCATGCAAACTATAACTATCTTGGTAGTACATCACCAATAACTATTTCATTGGATTATCCCATGGCCTCATTGGTAGAATGTTTCCCACAACTCCATATATGTGCAAGTTGGTCATGAAGTATAGATCCTATAAGGTGATCTCCACTCACTCACCCTACATAATGAACACCTATGCACATCCACATCCCATTACTCAATGATATTTAAGAGTATTGTATTCCCTACTAACATCAAGGTGTTTTCAAGGAACTTGAAAAACCCCCACCTCACCAGCAATTGCTCAACAACTTGATCCCCCTTTATTTGTTCTCACAGGATTGCAAATTCTCTTTCTATAATGTGGATCCTCATGATTGTTTCAATTTTGTCACCAAATAGCCTTAATTAACTTCAATGCATGTATATTCCACACTTTATGTGCCTCTATCATGCACCTATTCTCCAAATAGGTGAACTTTCAATGTACACATATTCATTTACTAGTAGGTATTCTCTCATTACACAAAAAATTATTCAACGCGCAATGCATGTATATTCCACACTTTATGTGCCTCTATCATGCACCTATTCTCCAAATAGGTGAACTTTCATATTCATTTACTAGTAGGTATTCTCTCATTACACAAAAAATTATTCAACGCGCACATTTCTAATGCACCTATTCCATGAATAGGTGCATGAGAAGCACGACTACGAGGCCATATTTTTCATGTTCCATATATAAAGTATCTTGAAAATTGTGCACCTAGATAAAAAGATACCAAGGATCCCATAAAACCCTAAACTAGAAAATGAAAAAAACAAAAATAAACAAGAGGTTTACATATCTAACTTGGAACTTATAGAACTAAAAATTGGATATCGAAATGATAGATATATTATTTGGAAAAGGTGGACCTCGTGCTTAGCTTTAAATTAACCAAGTATAAATGATTTTCAAACTTGGGGGTCTTAGCGTATTTATAAACTTTTCTATAATTTATTTTTCTTTGTTTGGCATCATGCTAACTTATTTTACACACTATTTACGCTATTATATTTCTTGTCTCTGACCCTTCTTCATTATGAGCTTAATTTATTATCATTAGGTAATTCATTATAATGCCCTTGTTTCTATTGAAGTCTAAATGCATGAAAATTGGGTTCTTAATCTTTGTTTTTCATGTTGCTTTCATAGTTGGTTTTATTTTCAAAATCACTTTTAAATGCATGAAAATTTGGTTCTTAATTTTTGTTTTTCATGTTTCTTGCATAGTTGGTTTTATTTTCAAAATCACTTTTAACAATTGTATTATTTGCATATGTTCAATTAATGTATGGAAATATTAGTCTTGTTTCACCACTATTTTTTAACTCAACACTATTATTATAGATATGCTTCTTCAAACTAGCATATATGTAATCTACCCCGTCAGCATAAAAATTTCCCTCCCTGGGTTCACATTTCTTAGTACCCTTTTGCATTCATGGATCCATGCTATTGTATTCGTGATTAGTACCCTTTTTCTATTGTATCCCCTTAAGTATAAAGAGTTCATATACTCTATGACTTGGAGTTTAGTTGCATGCTTCTTCTCCTTCAAATCATTAACCATTTCCCTCGGACTGCCTCATGCTTTTATCGGCATTATCAATTACACTACACTTTATGTTTTCAACACATCATCTCATCCATATCATGAAGATAATTTACAATATGTTTTCACCATTTATATACTCTCAAGGATATTTCCATTAGTCCCCACCCCTTAGTCACCTCGCCTTGTTATAATTCTCTTTGAATTGATTCATATGGATATTTCCACTAGTCCCGACCCCTTAGTCACCTCCCCTTGTTATAATTCTCTTTGAATTGATTCATATGGTCATTTTTTAGGCACCCATATCCTTTCATGTACCACCATCCCAAATCATTTTATTCTTAATTGAGAAACCATAAATGTTCTCACTATCACACTTGCGAACATACATAACCTCCTTTGGCACTCTATACCCCTAAAATGCTTGTGTTTTAGTCTCCCCATAATATTGTCTTACTTATTTATTCCGCTAAATGTTCATCATTAGGGTTACATATCCATAGTCATCCCCTATTTATATTACTAAATATTTTCATCATCATCCTCCCCCATTCTAGTGTGCCTATCTTTGGACTTATGCCCATGTTATCAGGTCAACCTTGCTATTATGCATTTAAAAAAAACGACTCCTTGAGTCCATCAATCTTTTCCTCTCTCAACCATATTTTTATTAGTCTTACTCATTCATGTTCATTATCCGTGTATCAACCCTCATGATAAAATACAAATGTTCCCTCATACAATTGATGGGTTACCTCTGAATAAGAGAGAGGAGCCCTCATTTCCCCTTGACTTGGTTAGTTTTCACATGCTTGACATCTATTCATTATCACACTGTGAATAATCATACAATTTGGTTGGTTCCAATATCTTAGTTTGGTCAAAGAACTTGAACACCCTTGAATTTTTCAACCTAATTTTTGGTTATTTGGGAGATTAATGTTCCACGAATTTCTATTATGTTTGGTTTGCATTGGAAAAAATTATATGACTTCAATTGCATTTCTCTTGATCTATTTTGACTTGTTTAGTTTGGGCCACTTGTGATTGACTTTCTTCCATATAGTTCTTTCCATATCTTGATCCACTTGTTATAACATTATTTGGCCCTCATAAAGAATCTAATGCCTTGTTGACAAGGACATTATCTTTTTCATGTATTTTCTTCCAAAAACCACACATTATTCACACATTATATACATTTTTTATCATATACATGCTCTTATCCTTTAAGAAAGAAGCATATATATATGCACATTTGCACCAAGAAAGTTTGTATGCATTCCAAAAATTGAAAAAAATAAATAAATGGATGATAATTTCACACTCCTAAGAAATATTAATGAGATCTAAACACTTTCACATAATTCCATTACCAACAAACTCAACCAAATTTTTATAGTACAAATAAGGTTCAAATGTTGGAGAAGGGACCCTCATATTTACAAGAACCCTTATGTTGGATAATTTACTAGAGATCTTCTAGGCCACTTATTGACCATTTCCCTTCATCCCAAATCCCACTAATTATTAACGTTGTTTTGATTTTTAGGGTTGGGATCTAAATCATTGATATTTTCCCATTCCATCTAACAAGAATCCCAAATAGAAGTTGCATTCCTTAAGTGATCTAATATAGATAAACCTTGATTATTGTGATAAATCTATCAGTGAAAAATTCAAGTATTATATTGTTATTATAATTTGATTTAATAGAAATATCTCACTGCACTTTCCCCCTCAAAAAATAAAATCATTGTGAATTTATTTTGTTCATCATTATTAATCATATGATTTAGGGAGGAATTGATTACTTGGATCTGCAGGTTGTAGGGCTGCTATGCTGGTTCTCATTTTCGATGGGCAGGTGTTCGTCCACTCGAGCTTTCGATCCCCCTTCTCTTCTCGGCGTTGAGGGAACGGAACGATTTAGCATCTTTACTGTATTAGGGGTGGGCACGCTTCCCTTCCCTTCGATAGTCGGCACACCGGGAGAGAACTTCATTGCTGGGCGGGCCTACCAAACCAATAAGTGTATCCTGCTTTAAGATAAGTTAAGTTAATACGTATGTAATAAACAAGCTACTAAAATGTAAGAAGAAGGGTCGGAGTCATCTTACATAATTGATGGGGCTAGAGGAAGACAGGTTCTTAGCTAGTACCATCAAATGGTCAAGAAGTCGTGCCAAAAAGCATGGCATGATCGCTACCTCAAGAGGAAATAAATATTAATTAAGATTATTTAGTTATAGATAGTTGTTTACTTTTTGATATTCTTATCATTCTTGATTCCTACACTTTAGCATTTGAGTAAATTTGTGTTTCTCACTGTATGCATATTTGAAGGGAGGCTCAAAGCATTTGGAGTATCCATGATTCTCTTAAATCTACATTTAAAATACAACAAAAGGGGTTATCCATATAGCCACATGGATCCTTCTTCATATATTTTCATTTACATTCACATACATAATTGATCTAAAACTTTAGTTGTAGTATTTTTTATTTGTTATGCCTCCGAACTAACTTTAATCATAGGGGTGTTATTTCCTATCTCAAAAATGGTGACTCCGTTGGGAAGAACTTTATGATTTCTTCCTTTTTAAGGTTTCCTCTCTCTATTTTTCAGCCTAATTTAAATTGGTTAGTTATCTTTATCTTCTTCCTTTCATTTTTTATTATAAATTAAAAAAGAAAAGATTGCATGCATTTAACCAATTGTTTTACATTTTCTAGACTTTATACTCACCTATTTTAGGGAAAAAAGTGTATGTACATATATTTATTTATTTAATTGAATAAAATAATATTGATACCTTCGATAAAATAATGTTCATACACATTTTTCCTTAAGTAAAAGAATGAGGACGTCTCATTTTCTCCTAGATATAAATGTATACTTATTTTTTCCATTTTTCCTTGTGTTTTAACTTTCCAAACCTTTTTCTTTGTAATATTCGAAGGGTGTGTTCTACCTTCACAAGGAATTAGCATCACCACAGTGCTTGGGATTTTCATTTTGGTTTTAAAACGAAAGGAAACAAAAGCAATTATTTTATGTTCTAGGTGCATTTTTATTAATGTAGCGTAATTTCATTTTATTTGCATCATTTTCGTTTGATAACATTGCATTACATCAAATTGAAAAAAGAAAAAGAAAATTACATTTTTTGAGTTTATTATGTTATATCTTTTAAGTTATTCGTTGTTCAAAATTTTTGGAAAGAATGCATGGCTTTTTAGAAGGATTAGCACAAATGTTAAAATTCATTAGTATTTTTATTTAGCATAAATGTTAAAATTCATTAGTATCTTTATAATTCATCGCATTTTTTGAGTCTTTAAAACATCACAAGTTGCATTTTCAACTTCTTTGAGTAAATAATAAATCTAAAAACAAACAATTAAGATTTAAAATTAATTAGACTTTTTCTTTATAGCAAACCCACATAGTCTAGGTGTAAATCATTGGTTTTGATTGGATAGTAAACTCTCCAATGCTGCAAAAATGAAACTAGAAATACTAAGGAGTGAAAATACATTAGTATTAGAATATGTTTTAAGAAAACATTCCTAACATGCACTTCAAGCATGAGGTTAAAGTTGATCAAGAATTGATATTATCCCGCCTTGCTTGTTTAGTGGGTCTAGGATCGAGTCCTATTTCTCAACCCATGTGTAGAAACCTAACCCATGACTATTATGTCTAATTTCTAGTTGCAAAGTGATAATATTAGTGGTATTTTTTAGGTTTTAAACTAGTTGAATGAAATTGGGAAGTGCATGTGGTACCCAAGATATATTATTAACATCCATTTTATCTCCTCTAGATGGTGCCCATGTTCATGAGGGTACGTTAAACTTAGGTAATTGTTACATGAGACTTACCATAATGGTCTCTCGCACCTTTGTTAGTTCGAATTTGGTTCAAACCATTGTAAGCTATTCATTGATTTATTTTTAGGTCCTAACCACCTTGCATTAATCTTTGGGAGAATAGTATTCCTATTTTTTTTTCTCATGGAATTCACTATTTTTTTTGTAAATTCAGGAGCTAATCTATTAAAATATTGTAAAATAGAGTCAAAAACACAGATATTTTCCATTAGAGTGGAAAAAAATGGGCCTTCCCTTAGTGGGAAACCAAATGGTGAGAGACTTGAGAATTCTGTCTACCCTTAATGCAAAATAGAGCTTACCAAAATGATTAGGTTTAGTTTTTTGTGTGTATTTTAACAAAAAACCAGTAAAGCATGCAAAAGATGAGAAAAAATGAAAGCAGTGTGGAGGCCTAAACTTCAAGAACAAGGGTTGTCTGTAGGAGATTCTTCGATAATTGGACAACCACCAAAATAGTGATCATTTTCACTGGCAGAGCTGGAGTTGTATGAGGATGGATGCTTGACCAGTAGCCTGTTGTTTTGATGTCAGGAGCCTTAATGGTGCAGACCTACCCTCACTAGCACGTCTGCTTCCTCAGGACCTTCTTTTTCTCAGCCTGAAGAACGTCGACGGTTCTTCTGATCCCTTATCGGGAATCTTCCTTACCCATAGCTCCTCTTTGCTCAATCCTCCTTTTCTGCACTCGAAGGATCGAAACTTCACGGCTTCGCGAGTTCACTATCGATTTCTAGGCTCTCGAATCCCCAAAACCGGGTGTGTCAGTCGATGTTGACTTTCACCCACCTTATCAGGACTTCTGTCCTTATCACGACCTCGCCACTCGTGGCACCAAGCGCCTGGTTTTCCAAACCCTGACACACGAGGTGCTGAAAGTCCGAGACTCGCGATCTCGCTCCCTCGTGACTTCGCTACTCACGACCTTGCTACTCGTGACTTCGCTACTCGCGAGATCAATTGACTCCTACCTCGACTTCTGAGTCTCGATGTGACGAGACTCTGATATTCTCCCATCGTGCCTTCGCTACCTCGTGCCTCGTGACTCGAACCTTCAAATATTTGGGCTTTTGCTTTGCAATCCCTGAACTCGCGAGATTCTGATTTTCGCCACTTGTCCTCCACTTACTTCTGTGGTCCCACACAACTTACGTCGCCATTGGGATATCGCACTTCGCGACTTCGCACCTCCCGCTGCCAATTCTTTGACACTTTTCTCACAAGATCCTGATAGGCAATCCCGCGAGTAATATAATGACTCTAACCGACTTGTATTGGCACTCTGCTCTCCTGGACTTAGAATTCTTGAACGTTTCTGCCGTAACCTCCTTGCACCTTCGCAAGATTCATGGCCCACAGAACTTCGCGAAATCTCCTCAAATGATTTCGATCGTCCGTTCTTCCTCGCACGATTCCACGAAAAGGAAGAAATGTCTCTCCACGATACTCGTTGTCTGCTCACCAACCTGTGACACTTCCTCTGAACTTCCAACGACAACTTCCTCTATAGTTATCCTTCAATGAATTCGAAGTCCTACTCCTCCTGAGCTTCCTTGTGAATCTCAATTGCTTAGAAGGAACTTTGCATTCACTCCTTGCGGCAAATCTTCAACTTTCTTTAAGTGTTGAAGTCTTTCGACCTGCGCACTCCTGCAGCAGAAATCTTCCAATACTTTGCTCAGAATCGCAAACTCTAAGACTTCCCTTGGCCTGTGCACTCCTTGCACGGCACTGTGCCTCTCTACACTTCTAGAGGAAATGAGAACAAAAGATTTCTCTAAATGAACCCTTCTGTCAACGCACTCCTTGCGGACTATTCGACTGCACTCCCTGCAGGAATCTTCTGGCTTACTTAGAGAAACAATTGAAACTCATTCATTCACCCTCTTAGACTTCAATTCAACCATGAAATCACATACACAGCATATAAAAGCACATGTATGATAGGAAGCAAATATTCATGAACATAACATCAATACACAGAAAATAGACACATAACCATGGATTTGAATCAAATCTTTCTCCTATTAATTCAATATTTGTACATGGATGTTCTCTACACAGTTCTCTGCTTTCTCTTCTTGCTCTCCTGTTCAATAATGTTACAATGATACAATGAGGGTGTTCATATCCGTTTTCCCTCTCGAACTCTAAACTATCAAATCTAGACTTAATTATTCTATCTACCAGCATTAACTTTTTTGAATGCCTCATCTACCTAAGGACAAGAGCTATCCGCTCAAGGTCCATTACAATATACAAGTGCACCATCTCTTAAATGATTCATTTAAGATTATGCAACATTCCCAAAGTTTTTCCAAAAAAATGTGTGTTTTTTTATCCAGCTGTCTTCCGCTCCACGCTAGCTCGCTTGATGTATTGGCGATGCTCCTGCATCATACTCCTCGGCTTGAAAACTTTCATGGGCTCCTATCCATGAGCTCTCTCACGGTCTGTCCATGCTTCTGTATCATTGCTTCATTTTCCCAGCTGGAATCTTCCACTAGGTGATTCTTCCACTTGACCAGATACTCATAGTATTCTTTTCTCCTGGTCTTCTTACCCACTCTCTTGTCCAGTATGCACTCCATCTCTGGATTTTCTGCTATCGACATCTGCTTCGTCCACTGGATCACTGGTTGTTCATCACTTCCAGATCCTACTTCTCCAGCCCTGTATGGGTATAAATCTGCCACATTGAATATCGGAGATATTCCGATGCCATCCGACAACTCAATCTCATAAGCATTTTCTCCGAATTTCTTCAGGACTCTACATGTCCTAATTTTCTTCATTTTTAATTTGTTATATGTTCCCCTTGGGAACCCTTCTTTCCTCAAGTGTGCCGGAACTAGATCACCAACTTCGAACTGAAGTTGTCTCTGATGCTAATCTGCTCTGCATTTGTACTCCTGATTCGAGTCTATCAATCACTGCTCCACCCTGCTGTGAAGTTCTTTCATCGCCTCAGTGAATTCCTCTGCACTACCACTGCTAGTAGCAATCTGTTCTGAATCTCGTAGTTCAGAAACTCCTCTTGGCTGCATCCCATATACAACCTGAAATGGACTCTTTCCTATACTCTGATTCACAGAATTATTGTAAGCGAACTCTGCCTATGGAAATATATTGTCCCAGCTGCCATGGTGCTCCGTCACCAAGCTTCTCAGCAAATCCCCCAGACTTCTGTTTACCACCTCCATTTTCCCATCTGTCTGCAGATGATAAGCTAAACTAAATGTCAAGTTAGTTCCTATCTTCTTCCATAGTGTCCTCCAAAAATGACCTATGAATTTCGTATCCCTGTCTGAGACTATGCTTCTTGGCAATCCATGAAGTCGCACAATCTCTTTGAAGAACAAATTTGCGATGTGGGTCGCATCGCTGGTCTTCTGGCATGGAATAAAATGTGCCATCTTAGAAAACCTGTCCACCACCACAAAGATGGAATCAACACCTCTCTACGTCCTCGGCAAACCCAATACAAAATCCATGCTTATCGCCTCCCATGGCCTCTCTGGTATGGGCAATGGCTAATAAAAACCCGCGTTCTATTTTCTCCCCTTCGAATGCTGACAAATTATGCATCTGTCAACAAATCACTTGACATCTGCTCGCATGCTTGGCCAAAAATATGATTCGTTCAGCTTTACGAATGTTTTTTCGTGGCCAAAATGCCCTGCCAATCCACCGCTGTGCTTCTCCTTCACCAAGGTCTCCCTCATGGAGCAAATTGGAATACATATTTGACTACCTCTGAACAACAATCCTTCCTGGATCATGTAGTCTATCCATGGGCTTCGATCTCTAAGAACTGGATTCTCAGCTGCCTCATATGCTTCTGAAAAATCTGCATCACCTACATACATATCTTTAAGATTTTCAAAACCCAATGTTTTGACTCGAAATTCCTGCAACAACAGACATTTCCTACTCAAAGCATAGCCACTTTGTT
>JASDQU010371907.1:24447-50499 GCA_032191745.1 Picea mariana | reverse complement strand
CTTCTCACTGAAATAGGCCACTGGTCTGTCCTCCTAGATTAAGACCGCTCCTATGGCATATCCGCTTGCATCACACTTCACCTGAAATGTCTTCTTGAAATCTGACAAAACCAAAACTGGTTGTTCCGTTATCTTTCGCTTCAACAGATTGAAGCTCTTCTCAGCCTCTTCTATCCAATGAAAAGACTTATGTCGCTTCTTCACCGTGTCCATCATTGTTGCACTAATTCCACTGAAATTCCTGATGAACTTTCAGTACAAACTAGCTAAACCATGGAAGCTTCTCACCTTGAAAACATTCCTCGGTGATGGCCAATTCTTGATCACTTCCACTTTACTCGGATCCATCTTCAACTCATTTTCCGATATGACAAAACCCAATTAAATGAGCTCTGTCTTCATAAATGAGGACTTTTTCATATTCACCAATAGCCTCTCCTGCTATAGCTTCCTCATCACAATGGCCAAATGTTTCAAGTGTTCATCCCTTGTCTTACTGAAGATCAGTATATCATCCAGATATATGACTACAAATTTTCCAATGAATTCTCTCAGGACTTCATTCATCAGTCTCATGAATGTGCTCGACATGTTTGTCAAGCCAAACAACATGACCAGCCATTCATACAAACCTTCATTTGTCTTGAATGTTGTCTTCCATTCATCACCTTCCCTCATGTGAATCTCATGATATCTGCTCTTTAGATCAATCTTTGAAAAATAATTTGCCTCGCTTAGGCAATCCATCAAATCATCCATTCTCGGCAGTGGAAACCTGTACCTGATGGTAATTTTATTGATCACTCTTGAATCGGTACACATTCTCCAACCTCCATCCTTCTTTGGACTAAGTATTGTCGGAGCAACACATGGACTCAGGAATTCCCTGACCAATCCTTTGTCCAATAACTCCTGGACCTGCTTCTTGACTTCCTCATTTTCCTGCGGCTTCAACCTGTATGCAGCCTTATTCGGCAAACTGGCTCCTAGTATGAGGTCTATGTGATGACTCACACTCCTCATCGGTGGCAACGAATGAGGCAATTCATCTACCACTATGTCAGCGAACTCCTCCAGTAGTTCTTGAATTTCTTCCAACAAATCATCCACTCTTGTGCTGGTCAAAACAACTCTTGGTTTTCTAACCACAAAGAATTGTGGATCTTCTTTCTTCTCCATCTCCGTGAGAAGCTCCTTCCCACTCATGAGAAGTATTGTGTTGCTTACTTCCGGTTTCACTTCCTTATCCTTTATCGGAAGCAATCTATGTGTCCTCCCATCCTTCTTTAAAGTATATGTGTTCATACTCCCATCATGAACCACATTTCTGTCATATTTCCATGGTCTACCCAGCAATAAATGACATACATCCATGGGAATGACATCACATAAGACCTTATAATTATACCCACCTATCTTGAATTCAACTAAACATTGTTTAGTGACACTCACCTGATGACCCTTCTGTAACCATGAAACTTTGTATGGTCTTGGGTGATCAGTTGTCTCAAGTTCCAACTTCTCTACCATCTCGGTCGAAATGAGATTATCTATGCTACCACTATCCATGAGAACCTTGCATTTCTAGACCTTCGTCTTGCAAGCTGTTCTGAATAGTCTAGTCCTTTGTGTTGTGTCCTCCACCTCCTTCTCAGGTGTTAAGAGAACTTTATGCATCATCAACGACCTTCCACTTTTTGTGTCTTCATTCCCCACATCACGCCTCTGCCCTTCAGTGATGTGAGCTTCTTCTCCATCCTTCTTCTTCTCTGGTCACTCGAATGACTTATGCCCATCCTTTCCACACGTGAATCATGTGATTACTCCACCTCAGCCTCTTCCCCTACCTAAGGTACGAGGAAAAGTGTTTGCGTCATCATAATCTCCCCTCTACTTATTACGCTGTCCCCTCTGCTCAACATATTGTTGTCCTCGCTATGAGGTTCCACCTCTTTCAACTTTACCCCGAGGCTTCTTCCATTCCTCCTTGGGATTCTGATGTTTCTCTTAGGCAACTACCTTACCTCTGGGCTTACTTCTGCCTCGTCCTCACTGACCTTACTTCCAGCTCAGCTTCTCTTCGACTTTCAGAGCCATCTGGTAAGCATCCTCAATCGTTCTAATGGTTGTCATGCTTAATTCATCCTGAATGTCATATCTTAGACCATTCAGATACCTGGAAACCTTCTCATCATCGCTCTCCCGATGACCTTCTCTGATGTTCAGTCGATAGAATTCCTCAGTGTATTCTTTCACTGTCATCAGCTTTTGTCTCAGGTTCTGCATTCTCCCGAACAGTGTGATTTGATAATCCCTTGGGATGAATTTTGTCTTCATCTTCGCAATCATTCGATCCCAGCTCTTGATCTTTTGCTTGCCCTTGGAACGTCTATCCGCTTGTAGCTCATCCCACCATAATGCTGCATGTCCTTTCAATTTTGTGATAGCATGTCTGACCTTTTTATCCTCTTCGATATCCTCATAATCGAAGTAGGTATCAAGAACCCTGATCCAATCTAGTAGCTCTTTTGCATCCAGACTTCCTTTGTAAGATGGAATGTCCATTTTTGTCTTGGAACTCATCCTGGCGATAGATTTAATCAGTCGTTCATTGGTTGCATCTTCAGCTGCAACTTCTCCTGGTTGTTCAGCTTCAGCTTCACCTTCGGATTCACTCAGATCTCCAGCATTGGCTGTGCATCTCTGCGCTACCTCCATATCTTCCAATCTCGCTCGGACATCACGTATTTTCCTTTCCATCTCTGGATTCCCTGCCAGCTTGCCTCTTCTTCTCACCTCCCTATCTTCTGGGTCGGGTGACTATCTCTCTCTTCTCGGCAGCATGGTGAATCTCTCTCTCTCTTCTATAAAAAACAAAGAGTCAATCCCACTCTGATACCACCTGGGGCAGACCTACCCTCACTGGCACGTCCGATTCCTCAGGACCTTCTTTTTCTCAGCCCGAAGAACGTCGATGGTTCTTTTGATCCCTTATCGCAAATCTTCCTTACCCACAACTCCTCTTTGCTCAATCCTCCTTTTCTGCACTCAGAGGATTGGAACTTCGCGGCTTCGTGAGTTCAATATCGTTTTTTAGGCTCTCAGATCCTCTAAACCCGGTGTGTCAGTCGACGTTGACATTCTCCCACCTTATCGGGACTTCTGTCCTTATCGCGACCTCGCCACTCGTGGCACCAAGCGCCCGGTTTTTCAAACCCCGACACACCCGACACATGAGGCGCCGAAAAGCCGAGACTCGCGATCTCACTCCCTCGTGACTTCGCTACTTGCAAGATCAATTGACTCCTACCTCGACTTCCGAGTCCCAATGTGATGAGACTCCGAGATTCTCCTATCGCATCTTCGCTACCTCGCTCCTCATGACTCGAACCTTCAAATATCTAGGCTTTTTCTTTGCGAGCCCCGAACTTGCGAGATTCCGATTTCCTCCACTTGTCCTCCACTTACTTCTGTGGTCCCACATGACTTATGTGACCGTTGGGATATCGCACTTCGTGAATTTTCACCTCCCGCTCCCAATTCTTCAACACTTTTCTCACGAGATCCCGATAGGCGATCCCGCGAGTAATACGACGACTCTAACCGACTTGTATTGGCACTCTTCTCTCCTGGACTTAGAATTCTTGAATGCTTCCACCGTAACCTCCTTTCACCTCCGCAAGATCCATGGCCCACGGAACTTCGTGAAATATCCTAAAAGGATTTCGATCGTCCGTTCTTCCTCGCACGATTCCACGAAAAGGAAGAAATGTCTCTCCACGAGACTCGTTGACTGCTCGCCAACCTGCGATGCTTCCTCTGAACTTCCAACGACAACTTCCTCTACACTTATCCTTCAATCAATTCAAAGGCCTACTCCTCCTGAGCTTCCTTGCAAATATCAATTACTTAGAAGGAATGTTGCACGCACTCCTTGCGGCAAATCTTCAACTTTCTCTAAGTGTTGAAGTCTTTCGGCCTGGGCACTCCTACAGCAGAAATCTTCCAATACTTTGCTCAGAATCACAAACTCTGAGACTTCCCTTGGCTTGCGTACTCCTTGCACAGCACTGTGCCTCTCTGCACTTCTAGAGGAAATGAGAACAAAATCTTTCTCTAAATGAATCCTTCTGTCAACGCACTCCTTGTGGATTATTCGACTGCACTCCCTGCAGGAATCTTCTGGCTCACTTAGAGAAACAATTGAAACTCATTCATTCACCCTTTCAGACTTCAATTCAACCATGAAATCACATACACAACATTTAAAATCACATGTATGACATGAAGCAAATATTCATGAACATAACATCAATACACAGAGAATAGACACATAACCATGGATTTGAATCAAATCTTTCTCCTATTAATTCAATATCTGTACATGGATGTTCTCTACACAGTTCTCTACTTTCTCTTCTTGCTCTCCTATTCAATAATGTTACAATGATACAATGAGGGTGTCTATATCCATTTTCCCTCTCGAACTCTAAACTATCAAATCTAGACTTAATTATTCTATCTACCAGCATTAATTTTTTTAAATGCCTCATCTACCTAAGGACGAGAGCTATCTGCTCAAGGTCCATTACAATATACAAGTGCATCATCTCTTAAATGATTCATTTAAGATTATGCAACATTCCCAAAGTATTTCCAAAAAAATGTGTGCTGGTCTATCTAGTTGTCTTCCGCTCCACGCTGGCTTGCTTGATGTATTGGCGATGCTCCTGCATCACTTCAGCAAGTTGTGTGTGTCTTGGGTAGTCGGCATGATTTTTGTTCCTATAGTAGTTTCTTTCGACAAGCTATGCATGGCTTGAGCTGTCAACGTACCACACTTTCCTGGATGAGTCATCTCAACTGTGATGTTGGGAGTCTCTTGGGGCATCGAGGAGTTAGGGTGGGATGCAGAGGAAGGAGGAAAAGTGGTGGGGGAGGGTGGAGCAGATTGAGGAGGGTGAGATGTGGGGAAGTAGGGTGAGCTAGGTGAGATAGAGGGGATTCGAATGAAGACACCCTGGAGGTTGAGGAGGGCGTGGGTGAGGACATTTTTACCACTTAGTATCTTCTTCAATGCCTAGAGGTGCGATGATATGGAAAGAGGGAGCCTGAGATCTTGTCTTCCCAATCGTCAATCAATTTTCATAAAGAGCTTAGAACTGAGCGATAAAATCCATCATGGTTGGATAGGAAGGGCAAGTGAGGAGATTTGGAGGTTTGCCTGCCACAAACACTTCACCCTAGGGTGGGGGTGGCAGACTGACGAGGAGGCATGAGTGATAAATTTAAAATATTGGGTGCAGAGAAGAGCCACCACCTTGCACTGAGAGAAGAGTGACGTCATCTTTGAAGTTCCCAGAGCCAGTTTGTAAGGGGGGAAAGCTGAAAATGAGAGGAGAGATCAAAGGTGGTTGAGAGAAGAGCGTCAAGATGAGGGGTTTTCACGTCTGGCGCCATTAAGTTCACCAGACTGTTGGAGCATGTGAGTTGAAGGTGGGTACAAAGACAATGCAGGGGAGGGGCAGGAGGCATGGGAGAAGTAAATGAATCATGTCTCAGAAGGGGAGGGTAATTAAGGCACATGNATGGAGTCCCTGAGATCTAGGAGTTGAGAAAGATAATGAAGGCCCTAGTCCAAGCACCAACTGGTAGAGAAAGGCACATGAGGGGGAGGTGAGGTGGCACGCATTCGGATAGCATGGTGCATGATGGGGGGAGAGGTGGAGGTTTCCATGTGGACACCCGCATCCAGGGTCGAGGATTCCTTGAGTGAAATTTCGATACAGACCTTCCTGAGGGGTGACTAGAGTGCTCCTCTATGGTAAGTTCATGGATGTAAGTGTTGTCCTTGAAGCTTCCATTGGATATTCTATCTTCCAGGGTGTTTTCCTTGTGTCAGGAGTGGAGGAAGGAGATGGAGTCCCTGAGATCTAGGAGTTGAGAAAGATAATGAAGGCCCTAGTCCAAGCACCAACTGGTAGAGAATCTTGACCTTTGGGAACCATTTTGCTTACTTATATCCAAAGAGATAATTAGTTGAGAGTCTCCTTCGATTAAAATAGGGAGAGGATCTCATTGTTTAGCAATTATGAGACCATGGAGAAGACCTGAAAGTTATTCTGCATTGTTACTGTCATGTTCAATGTTTTTGTAATAAAGACAAAAAATTTCCCTGATTTTGTTTCTAAAAACACCTACAAAGCACATGGGACCAAGATTACCTTTAGATGTACCATCAAAGTTGAGTTTGAGGAAACCAATAGTAGGGGGGAACCATTGATCTAGACTGAAAGAGGTTCTCGTGTGGAAATATGTAGAAGAGGGTGGGGGGCATGGATGGCAGGTGATGTCCCATCATTAAAGGTGTAACACTTCATTTGTATGTGCTTTGAATTCAAGGTCAGACTAGGAATGGATAAATATTGTCTCTAATAGCTTCTTTCTGCAGATGGTCCATAGAGAGTATTTAGAAGAGGATTTGTCTTTGAAGATGCATCTATTACTCTCTTTCCAAATGTTCCAGACAAGGAAAACTAGTAGCAACTTCTAGAGGCAGTTGAGGATTGGGTTATGATAGGGGCTATCAACACAATTTTTTATAGTGTGAGTTATGTCTCCATGGATTCGATCGGAAATTCTACAGGGCATAATTGCCTTATCCCATAAGTTGCTAGATAAAGAACAATTGTCAAGTAGATGGTCTATGGATTCCTCTTTGTTGTTGCAAAGAACACATCTCGAGGGTATAGAGAATCCTCTTTTGAGGATGATTTCCTAGGTGAGGATTCACCTATGAAGAACTTTCCAAAGAAATATTGAGACATTTGGTCAAGTCCTTAGAGCCCAAAGCTTGGCCTAACATGGTTCTGAAGGATATGACATTATGGGGAATGAGAAGTTGGTAGGACTCTTTGATGGTCAAGGTGCCTCTTGGCATATACCCCCATCTGAGCTTGTCATTGTCCAGACTGATTTTGATTTTCTAATTACTGACATCTTGCACGATTTACGTTCTGGTTACTATTGGCATATGGAGAATAGAGGTGTGGAGCAGTAATCAGTGCCTAAAGTTTTTCTTATCTGTGGTGTGCCAGTAGTCCTTTACCTGAGAGTTACCTTGAGGTGGAAGGTTATGTTGTATTTCCAAGCTTAGAAGTTCCTTCCAAGAGTCTGACCAGAATTTTTCCAGGGCCCCATTTCTAATTTCCCAAANAAGGAGTGGATATGTTGGATATCCAATTCAACCATGTCTTAGCACTGAGAGCTTCATTGCTTTTGATTGGATCCATCAAACTAAGGTCACCCATATTATTTAGTAAGAAGATGGTGTCTCATTTGACCAAAGGCCATTTATGAGTTTTATTTTCCTCACTCCAAAGAAAGGTGCGTTGTATTTTCCAAATGGATTTGAGCACCCATTTTGGGGCAGATATAATAAAGAAGAGATACAATGACATTGTCTTCAAAATAGATTTTACGAGAACTAGGCACCCTACAATATTGAGAGTTTTGAAATTCTAGGAGAAGATATGTTAAATTAATTTGTCGATGAGCTCCTTCCAACTGGAGTTATTGATGGATGAGGTGATTAGAGAAGAGCCCAGGTATTTGGAGGGGCGAGAGGAGGAAGAATAACCTAGGGTTTGAGAGACGGTTCTTTGAGTGAAGGGGGGTATGTTGAAGAAGAAGATGAGAGATTTTTCCAAGTTGAAAGTGTCTCCTGAGGCCTCCAAGAAGGCATTGAGCATGAATTTGAGGGTGTGGGATTCTTGAATGGAGGGGTCGGCTAGAAGTAGGTTTCCATGCACAAGTTTTTGGTGGGTCAAAGGTTGACTATTGTGGAGATTCAAACATTTAAGAGAGTCATTTTTGTTGGAACGTTTCAACATTCAACTTAATCCTTCAACAATGACGATAAAGAGAAAAGGAGAAAGTGGATATCCCTATCAGATTTCGTGGGAGGGGAGGAAGGTGGGGGAGGGGGATTCATTGAAAATAATTGAAAATAAGGTGAAAGAGAGGAGGGAGAGGATCCAACAAAATCAATATTGACTGAAGTCGAGGGAGAGGAGAGTCTTTTAAATGTACTCCCAACTAAGGTGATCAAAGGATTTGGATAGGTCTAGTTTGAGGAGAATTCTTGATGTCTTGGTGGATTTTAGGGAGTGACTGACCTCATGGGAAAGAATTATTCCATCCAGGATATGCCTTCCTTGAACATAGCCTATTTTCTCAGGAGATATAGGAAAGAGAAGAAGAGGCTTTAACCTGTTGGCTATGAATTTAGTGATGATTTTATAGATGTCATTATAGAGGGATATGGGTCAGTATTTTATTGGAACTACAATACTTTCCTCTTTTGGAATGAAGGTGAGGAAGGTGGAATTGAGGGAAGGGAGGACCCACTAATGGTTGCGCAATTCCTCCACAATGTCGAGAACGTCCAACTTAAGCATATCCCAACATGCATGGAAGAAGTTGATTGTGAAACCATCTTGTCCAGGGGATGTATCTTCTTTCATTTTCATGACAATAGATTCCACCTCTTGAAGAGTGATTGGGCACATTAGGAAAGCATTGTGTTGATCGGTGACTATATTCAGGATGTGGGAGGTGACACTCTGAATGGTGTCCCCCCTGGAGTGATTCTCCTATGTGAGGAAATCAACATAGTAGAAGACCAATTCTATCTCAATGTCCTTGTGGTTTTCAAGCCTGGTTCTATATTGATTTTTGGGGCAGGATATTTTGTTGTGCATTAATAACTGGATGGTAGAGCGGTGAAAGAAAGAGGTATAGTTTTTTCCTTCTTTCAGCCATGAGATTCTAGTTTTTTTTTTTCCAAAGAATTTCTTCTAGCTTACATATTTCCTCTATTTCGGACTGAAGCTTTGTTTCTCTACTTGAGAGAGAAGTCAAGAGACCTTTTAGGATGATCTATTTTTCAAGGGACTCCATGTCCTTTTTCATAGTGGTTTTTTCCAAGAAGATGTTCCTAAAGGTCATTTTATTCCGCTCCTTCAAATGTTTCTTTAGCATTTTTAATATTTGTTGGAATCTGTGCATTTTGGTGTAGCTAGGGGGGTGGTTGGTTTACCACCAATGTTGGATAATGGGTTTGAATTTAGGGTTGGATAAACAAAAATTTTCAAATCTAAAGGGGTGGTATCGATCCTTGTCTTTTTAGTGCCAGTGACGGCAAATGGGTCGATGGTCAGAGCCTGAGGAACGGAGGATGGAGGAGGAAATATTATCCCCGACTGTTGCAATGTCTTCAAAGACTAGAAATCTGTTGAGATGTCAGCCAATGTGAGAGATTCCTCAATTTTATTTATTCCAGGTGTAAATTCCATTGGTGGGTTTCGGATCCAGAGGTTCATTTTTCTCAATGAAGTTTTTAAAGTTGTTTTCCTCCTACATGAGAGTGCGGCACTGTCCTTTTTTTCCCCTAAGATTGGTGAAGAGGTTGAAGTTTCCACCAAGGATCTATTTTTGTCTAGGTTGATCTTGCTTATACCAATCTATAAAATTTAGAAGATTTCTTTTTTTATCAAAAAATTGAGGCCCATAGACAGTAGTGATGAAGCCATGCATGTCCGTGAAATGAGGTGGTAAGAAGTAGAGATGGAGTTTTTGGTGGTGGTGAATTCATTAAGGGTGATAGTTTAGGATTCCAAGCTATTTAAATTCCTTCTCAGGCCCTGAGTACATCCACTGCAATAGATTTGTTTTTTTTTCAGATACGAGAAAGTAGGGTTTGGAGAGTTTCGTTGGTGCTTTTTGTTTCTTGAATCATGAGGATTTTGGGTTTTTCTTAGTGGATTTTCCTTCAGTGTATTCTTTGCTTTTTGAGACCATTTATGCCCCTAATGTTCCAAGAGATGAATTTCATTGGGAACCTTGAGTATTGGAAGAAAATAATTCAGTTAGTTGGGAATATTTCCATGAGTCCACTAACCTGGAACCCAAGGAGGTGATGCATTGTGTTAGCACAAGAATTTTCAAATAGAAGAGGCTTGCCTCTCCATAAGCAACTAAATAACCTCTACATGCATATAGAGGATTCTAACCTATCAACTCAAGGTTCTTGATCATTCTCATCATACAGAAGATCAAAGGCATTCCATAGCACCATGACGCTATGGAATTGTCTATAGCATGGTCTTCCATTTTACTACCTAAAATGCTTCCAAATCTATTGAGCAGTGTAATGATGGCACTATGAATTCCATAGGTTGTTACCAAATCTGTTTTCATCTCGGATGCTACAAAATATATCAACATTGAAGTGATGTAGCTTCGAATTATGATGGCACTACCAAATTGCACACAAACACATAGGTGAGCGCTATCGAAATTTTGACAGAGACCAAATTGTGCTGAATTATTTTGTAAGGACGCTTCCACCAATTTTGAGTGACTAACTTAAATCTTGGATTATGAACAAATGAGAAGGTATTTTTGAAAAATGGAGGAGGTTTTTGTTCATAGCATACCCAATAACAAAAAACTCTCTCATTTTTTCAAAATGTGTTATGGTTTGAGAGATATTAGACATATAAGTGGTGCTACCAAATTTGTATAATTGTTTTGCAGCAACGCTATGAAATTTTGTGTAGCAGTCACGATTTTGATATTCACCTTGTTGGGAGGTTGCCACCTGTCAAGGAGGATTCGAATGGATTCTCAAGGATCATTTACATGTCAAGGGACAACTGTACCTAAGTTTTAGCTCTATCAAAGGCCTCGTACAATGAGATGGAAACAATTTATTAATGACTTCCAACAAATTCCTGAAAATTAGCAGTTTGTTGG
This sequence comes from Picea mariana, assembly GCA_032191745.1. Taxonomy (NCBI): domain Eukaryota; kingdom Viridiplantae; phylum Streptophyta; class Pinopsida; order Pinales; family Pinaceae; genus Picea; species Picea mariana. Next base: position 39,681 of record JASDQU010371907.1, on the reverse strand, counting down.
ATTTTTTTCTCTTTGATTGTTTCCACCTATATCCAAGGCTTAGAATCCAATGGAGGAGATGGGATTCGACCTCCTAAGGTTAATTGGATGCTATTTTATAATTAAGGAAGGACCGATCTCTTGGAGAAGGGGATTCATGATCCAAGAGAAGATTGAGAGAGTAGGAGCAGGCAATTTTCCTGTGTGTGTTCATTTTTAATCCTGTGGGCATTTTATGATTGTAAGAATTATTGTTATTGGAGACTCATGAGAGTTGTGATTTCAGATTGTGATTATTTTTTTTACATTTCTTCTTATTTGAATATATTGCAAATTTGAGGATCTAAGACTGCCAATGATTTATGGATCCCTAAGCAATACAAGATCTACTATATTTTGCCCATTAGTAATTTTTTATATTCAAGTATTTGTTGATTCATTAAATTGAGAGGATATTTATTTAGTGAACATTCTATCTTATGTTTTCCTTCTTCATTCTTCCACCTATTATCATATAATCTTCTTTTCCGTTGAGCAACTTTAGTGCCTTCGATGAGTAGAATGTTTGTGACTCCATTGCCTATTAGTGTAGCCTACTGATTTGCAGTTTGATGGCCTCTCACTTTCTTTCTCCATATTGTTGATCCACCTATTCAAAACCAAAATTATCTTTTACATTCTGATGGGTGTCGATCTTACACTTTAGCAGTCAAAGTTTGACTTTTAGTGCTAACATTTTTGGCACCGTTATTGGGGATGGATTTGAGTAGATTAAAAAGATTTGAAGAATGGCATTGCATAGCTCCAGCTTTAGATGGTGAATGAAGCTGGACACCTTTAATACTACACATTAACCATGGCAACTCCATTGTTTAAAATATGTTGGTAACTCCACTGGAATAACACAAATTAAATGGCTATGGAAGCTATCCTAGCAAGGAGGTTTTCCCCACTCAATTTATCAGTTATATATGGTTATCCACATCTAGTGCCTCAAATTGATGAATGGAAAGATCTACTACCCATATTTTATGAAGGTGAGAATGACAACCCTTTTGATCATGTTCATGATTTTCATGCTTTGATGCAGCATCTTGATATCCATCAAGAATATATATTGATGAAAATGTTCATGTATTCCTTGGAAGGCTATGCGAGGAAATGGTTTAGAACACTCCTTGCTTCTAGTATTTCCTCTTTGAAGGACTTTCATGATGTTTTTTATTCTCATTGCAAGATAATTTATCCAGCTGAAGGACTTTTTAAGAATTGTTGTGAGGGGTATTTATCATATATTCAATATTCAACAAGTGATTCCTCTAGCAGTGATGATGAAGGGAATGATTGCAAAGAACATGACTTAGATGATGAGTTTCATAATGCTTTTCCTAAATTTCAAGAGAAAATGCATCATTCATGTCAAAATCTAGGTCCCCAAGAGAAATATCAATATGGACAATACATGATTTCCTTTTCTCCTCCTTTTATCGATTCTTTATGTCAAGAGGTCATCTTAGGTTTAGATTTATTTCATCATGAGGATAGTGTTTCATCTTGTCATGATCTAATTCATAGATTGGCACTTTTTGTTGTAATCCCTCCTATTGTTAATGAACCAGTGTGCTATGATTTATCAAGTTTTGATGACTATGAGGATGTTTTCCCTGAACAACCAATTGTCCCAGCTATTGTACTAATCCCCTCAAGCATTAATAGTCAAATGGTCATTGATTCACCTTTGCATTATGATTATGAAGATGATTTCCATGAATAGTCTATTGAAGATCTTATATCAAAGAAGTACCCTTCCCATAAAAGCAACAATAGCTTGTTTCAACCCTCATGTCATATTTTTGTTGCTGAAAAAAGAAGAAAAAGTTGTTAATCTAAGTTTAGAAGGTGAAAAAATGAGAAATTGGGACCATAAGACAAGATATGATTAATATCCCTCAAAATCAAAAGATATGACAAAAGAATGTAGTTTCCCAAGAACTTCTAATTGTGATTAACTGCCCTATCAACCAATTATTACTCTTGAAGACATAAGCTCAATTTCATCAAGCAACCAAGATCAAATGCCATGTGAGCAGATGAGAGAGGTTGAAATTAAATAAATACAAACATCACTAATAATTTTTCCTAATACACATCATGACCAAGAGTGGACCAAGGCCATATGCATCGAGAATGAATCAGAAAATCCACAAGCAATGCAACAACCAAGTGTAGTGGAGGAAGGACCTAATGTAATACTTTTCCTTTTTACACAAAGCAATGTCGTAGGGGAAAATATTGATGATGTTTTTCAGAATCCATTTTCATCATGTCTGCAAAGCAAGTGAGCCTAGGCTCACTGATTTCTTCAATGGAAAGTGTATTGTCAAATGTTTCTTTGACGTGCCTTCAAGTAGGAATTATCTCTGGTTCTTAAGGAAGCACATTTCAAATCTTCAGATAGTTGAAAAAATGATGAAATGACTTCATTGGTTGTTTCATGTAACTTGAATGCTTCATTTTCCCAATAATTAAAGTAGGTGTGTGCAATAAGCTTGCTGGACAAGCATCCTTTTCATCTTTTTTGTCAGTTTCAATTTTCATTTGCATTTAGCTTCAGTTGAAGGTCACAGATCAAATAAGATTGTAGAGGTTAAAGGTTGGGAGAATCCCTAGGATAAGGCACTAAAACCACAAGAGTTATTAGAGCCTCACAGGCAGGACTCTATCCCCCATGGAGCATATGTTAGCACAAGAATTTGTAGCCAGAAGAGGCTTGCCTCTCCATAAGCAACTAAATAACCTCTACATGCATATACAATCTTCTAAACTATGAACTCAAGGTTCTTGATTAGTCTTATCATATAGAAGAGAACAAGCATTTCATAGCATGATGGCGCTACATAATTTTCTATATAGCATGGTCTACCATTTTACTACCTAAAAGTCTAGAAAATTTGTTAAGCAATGTAATGATGGTTCTATGAATTCCATAGGTTGTTACCAAATCCATTTTCATGTCGAATGCTACAAAATCTGTCATCAATGAAGTGATGTAGCTTCCAATTATGATGGCACTATAAAATTGCACATAGACACATAGGCAGGCTCTACCAAAATTTTGACAGAGACCAAATTGTGCAAAATTATTTTGCAAGGACGCTTCTGCCATTTTTGAGTGACTAACTTAAAACTTGGATAATGAACAAATGAGAAGGTATTTTTCAAAACTAGAGGAGGTTTTTGTTCATCTCACACCCAATAGAAAAAAACTCTCTCAGTGTTTCAAAACATGTTATGTTTTTAGATATATTAGACATATAAGTGGCACTACCAAATGTGCATAACTCTTTTACAACGGTGTTACAAAATTTCTTGTAGTGGTCATAGTTTTGATATTCTCCTTGTTGGGAGGTTTCCACCTATCAAGGAGGATTCGAATGGATTCTCAAGGATAAGTTAGATGTCAAGGGACACCTACACCTAATTTTTAGCTCCATCAAAGGCCTCATTCAATGAGGTGGAAACAATTTATTAATGACTTCCAACAAATTCTTGAAAATTAGCAGTTTATTGGATTTTTGTCTCTTTGATTGTTGCCACCTATATCCAAGTCTTAGAATCTAATGGAGGATATGGGATTCGACCTCATAAGGTTATTTGGATGCTATTTTATATTTAAGGAAGGAGATATCTCTTGGAGAGGGGGATTCATGAGCCAATAGAGGTTTGAGAGAGTAGGAGCAGGCAGTTTTCCTTTGTGTGTTGATTTGTAAGCTTGTGGGCATTTTATGATTGTAATAATTATTGCTATTGGAGACTCATGAGAGCTGTGATTTCAGATTGTTATATTTCTTCCTATTTTAATATATTGTAGATTTGAGGATCAAAGGCTACCAATGATTTATGGATCCCTAAGCAGTAGAGAATCTATTGTATTTTTCCCATCATTCATTGTTTATATTCAAATATTTGTTGATTCATTAAATTGAGAGAATCTTTGTTTAGTGAAAATTCTATCTTATGTTCTCCTTTTCCATTCTTCCACCTATCAACATATAATCTTGTTTTCTATTGAGAAGCTTTAGTGCCTTCGATGAGTAGAATGTTTGTGACTCCCTTGCCCATTGGTGTAGCCTACTGATCTATAGTTTGATGCCCTCTCTCTTTATTTATCCATCTTGTTGATCCACTTATTAAAAACCAAAATTATCTTTTACATTCTGATGGGTGTTGAGATTACACTTTAGGAGTCAAAGTGTGAATTTCAGTGCTAACACGTTGAATATATGTTTTGCGCCCATGCTTGGTGAGATATTTGACAACCTTTTTCAGATCATATGGTGGGTTGGTTTGTATTTCTAGTCAACCATGCAGTTTTTCTTTATTGAGGACTTTCTTGAGGAGGTGGAATTGCTTTGGAACTATCGTGTGGAAAGTGTGTTTTTTGCATGCATATTCTAGTCCTGGGAGATCTAATTGGCCCAGATATATATCTTCCATGTCTTCATCCATGAGCATATCAAGGTCCTAACTAGTGGAGCAGATAAGGTTCTCTTTGGCATCGTTGAGGATGAAACAGGATAAGGATTGATTAAGGTGGGCAATGGATCTCTGATGAAAGTGATTTCGTGTTTTTGCATGAGTTCCTAGTGCTTCTTTTTGGGGTTCGATTAGGTTTCTTCTTCAGTGTGATACTCCCCAGACGATTGCTCGACAAGGAATTGAAAACTATTGCATGTCGATGGTACCTTGTATTTGGTTGTAGTGTGGATTTTCTAGGTGTTTCATTGTCAAGTGGGGATTATTCGAAATCTTTCCTCATTGGGGAGTGTTTCATCTTTGAGGGTTGTGGTTGATTTCTTTTTAGGGAAGTCTCTGAAGAGGTTCTTGTGTTCATGGAATTTATGGCATATGAAAGGCACATGCTCATAGTCTAGGGTTTAGATACATTCCATGTCTTCATGCGCTAGGCAGATAGATTTTGGAAGGGCTTTGGCAATCTGCATGTAGACACATATCTTGGCATACGAAGTGTACTTGTTAGTTTTGGTTTTCTCCTCTATTTTGATGAAGTTTCCCAAAGTGTTACCAATGTCTTTGAGGGTTTCATCATCCCAGTAGTCTTGAGGTAGCGAGTAGAGCCTGATCCATACATGTGCCAAGGTGAAGTCTTCTTTGTCTACATTAAAGTGTTTTTCCCAGTTCCGAAGGTATAAGCCTGATGAGTTAAATAAGTAGGGGAATCCTTCTATAATTCGTTCTTTGTCGTCAATCCACGTGAAGATGATGGTGAAGAATCATTTTGAGCACATTTTCATGTCAAAGTGGGATTTGGGTTTCCATTTTCTTGCAATCCAGTTGAGAAGTTCATGTTTCGTCAGCCAGTTTCCTATGAATTTTCCAATAAGCACGTAAGTTCTCATGTATTTGAATATGGCATTGATGCGAGCTGCATTAAGATTGATCCTCGACCATTTCTATGATTTTAGTATCAAAGTGTTAGTTTTTATGGCTTCTAGGGTAGAATGGGTCATGGACGGTTCCTCGAGTGTTGAACACTCAACTATATTTGGATAGGGTTGCTCATATTGGATGTGATCCTTGGTATGATGAATTTTTGTTACATGGTCTAGAGATTTTCTGGGGGGATCATTTAAGGATTCTTTGTAGGAAATGGAGGATATTCTAGCTCCTCCCTTGCAGGAGGCCATGAATGTATGGAACTAGAGGTCAATGATGAAGGGGACCTAGTCGAAGGTGAGGGAGAAAGGGAAGGAAAAGAGTTAGGGTTTCCGGCATCAAAAAGAGAGGTGGAGCAGTCTTTCACCAAAACCATTTTCCTCTTCTCATGGAATTATTAGTGGAGTCCTTGGTGATTAAAGAGTAGAGATCCTTAAGTTGTGATTAATTTTTTTTATTATTACTTCAGTTCAAAATGGTTGATCAATCACTCCATCTATATCAAAGGACTAAAGGTCTCCCTCCAAAAATCATGAATCCACCTCCTACGAGGTGAAGGTTGAATGATCTTATCCCATAGTGAAATGAGTTAATACCTTGAACAATAATGCAAGGGAAGAATGAATTCAAGAAGATGATAACTTTAAAGAGTTGTTGGCCAAATGGGAATTTAAGAAATTTGAATGAAAATATAAGTGCACATACTATAAGGGTTCAATCCCCTCCCCACCTATCAGGATTCCATGCCACCTAAAATCAAGGACATCCCTAATCCAAATACATTGAACTTTAACCCACTCCTTATTGACATGTAGAGAATGTTTATGATTTTACATATGGAGATCATGTCTCACATACAAATCCTTTGTACTAATGGTTTATTATGAATGATTTCAATATTAATTTAGGTTTTAGGGGAACCAATTCTTCAATATATGATATTTTTGGTGGGGGTATCAATACCCCATATCAAGAATATCCATCACGAGCACTAATATCCCCATCTCTAAGATTTATATCAGGCGCACCAATATTCCCTTAGTAAATCCCAACAATGGAATAAGAACTCCATCATCTACTCCTCAAATTAACGGTGCTTTCTCTTTTAGGATGCCACCCTTTGGAATGTCAACTTTCAATACTAGTGCATTTCTTGTTTTTCTCCCAATTTTAGTATATCAATAGGGATTTCATCTACCCATTTCCATGCATTCCCATTTGAAGGGATGGAAATCTCTGCATCCATATAATCTTTCGAGAGTCGATTTATTCCATCTTCTAGCATACCAGTCAAAATAGTAGCCTTCTCGAGAATGGGGAATATGTTCAATGAGGCTTTCCCCAAAAAATCTCTTACAACAAGAAATTTACCATAGAACCTTGGATTTTATATGAATACACCTTTTCTTCTTGATGGTGGAAACACCCTAGAAAGGGTTTTTATGAGTGGTAATATGATGGATAATTAGATGATGGGACAAGCTACCAATAATTATAATTCTTTTACCCAAGACAAATTATCTTTTACTCGACATGGAATATTTCCAATTTAATGAGGCTAACTAATGAGTCAGTGTTTCATAATCATAGATGGCCTATGATACCTAACAAATTGTCATCAAACATTACTAAGACTGAAGAAAAAGATGGAGAAGAACCTAGTAATTAAATCATGACATCTTATCCTTGGTGCTCATCAAACTCATTGATGGAAATTATAGCACTATACTTTGAATATTCTAGCACACCCTAAACAATATATCCATAAAGTGGTATCAAGCTTCCATGCATGTCGTACCATGACTTCACAACCTTGGGAATGATTTTTCTTAACCATTTATAGCTACATGTCTTGTAGAACATAGGGATATATTTTTTGACATCATTTCAACAAGAAACATTCACTCACATCTTAATAGTGGTTACTATCTAAGAACACGCAATTAAAGGGATGAGAGTGGTTGTTCCAATCGGGTGGTGTAACAACCCAGGTTTTGAAACCCCATTTTAAATAATGTATTGTTACAATGATGAGAGGTCGGAGTTCCAAAACAATCATTAAAAAGGCTAGCATGCCCAAGAAATGTATTTTTTTTTTATCATTATTAATAATAAATACATCGTTGGCTGCTAGATGGACANTATTGTCCTCTCTATCTCCTTTGCATTACCTCATTATTACCCTCATGCACTCCCATGCACTTACCTACCTCCTCCATTGATCCTCACCCACGTATTAGGCTGGGGAAAGGGGACCACACTGCAAAAGAATTAGCCACAAGATAGTTGGCTATAGTGGTCGCTGGTGTGATCCACTTGTGCCTTGAGGCCTGCATGTATGAGATGTAGTGGCCTGTGACCAGCACGGCTCAAAACTGTGAGTCATGAGAGTTATGGCATTGAGATTCTAGACCAGTTGCAGTGGAGGCATGAATAAGGAGAAGTACTACCTAAGGGACTGCATGGCAGAGAAAGGGGTAGGTCTGTTCTCTCGGGTAGTGCAAGTTGTGTAGAAGAGAGATGGGTACTTGGATTGTTGTGAGTGTTGGGAAACCTATGAGAGCCTAAGATATGATTGGTTTTGGAAGCCAAGTAACACTATAGAACCATATTTGTGGATGCAAAGCTCTAGATCTAGGGTCACACTATTGTTGAGACTTGGAGCAATGGTGTCTACAGTTCGGTGGAACATCCTTGGTCTGCAGCTAGTTGGTGTCATATTTCATAAAGAGAAGTTCTCTCGGTTGTGATATTATTATCCGTGTATGAATTTTTTTCCACTGTATATTTAATTATCATTAATTGAATCTTTAGAAAATGCATGTTTGCTAGATATTTTTGTGCATGTCGTTAATTCTCTTATCTTATGCATCTTTAATAATTAAAGAAGGTATCAGTTTGAGAAATAAGTCCAAGGGTGGGCTTGCACGTAGAATACCCCAACCCGTGGCTAGATGGATATGTTACAGATTGGTATCACATCTTCTAGTTGAAACACCAGGTCGGCATGGGTCAGATATATTGGTCAGAGTCTCGTGGTCAAGATCGAACTCTGACCATGAAATTGAAAATATCAGGAGGAATGGCATTGCAAAAGCTATGCAAGAGACAAAATGTCATAGATCCTCTGTAATGGTTTGAAGGATCATGACCATTCCTGTTGAATTTGGGAGCGATCACTACTATAGGATCAGGAGAGATATGAGATGGTTGGATTGGAGGACAGGTGAACAGGGATTGTCTGATGAAAATCAAGAAAGTATTAAGGTCACGACCATTCAATCCCATTGGAGAGGGAAATCAATGGCAAGTAGGCATTGCAAGGAACTGAGTTGCATGGGAGTCAATTTCCCAAGGCAATCCTACAATCCAAACCATAGTTTCCATGAGGGGTTATTTGTGAACTATGGTTGGATTGGAGGACAGGTGAACAGGGATTGTCTGATGAAAATCAAGAAAGTATTAAGGTCACGACCATTCAATCCCATTGGAGAGGGAAATCAATGGCAAGTAGGCATTGCAAGGAACTGAGTTGCATGGGAGTCAATTTCCCAAGGCAATCCTACAATCCAAACCATAGTTTCCATGAGGGGTTATTTGTGAGCGTCAGGAGAATTGTGGGGAAAAAAAGGGGTTACTCCAAACCACCAATACGTGCCCCTACAATTTTAAAGGCATGCAATGATGTGACATGCTGGTACTCAAGAAACAAACCTTCGAAGAGCATAAGTAGTTGGGGACCATCGAGCTATAGGAGGACACATGGCATAAATCCATGCACTTCAGGGAAAGCAAAGGTTGAGAGTTGAGTTCTCTGAAGTATGAATATCCGAAAGGATATCTTTGATTGATCTGTTGAGATCCACGTGTCAATAGATCCATGGATTCAGATAAAAGACAATGGGACTAGAGAAGTTTTGAAAACTAAGATTTCTGAAACCCAAAGACCCGAAAGGATCTCAGCCATTGATCTGTCGAGAGCCACCCATCACTAGATCCAAGGCTTTGGATAAAATCTAGTAGGGCCAGATATATTTTGAAGTTTGAGATTTTCAGAGTCCTTGGTCTTGAAATAATCATAGCCATCGATCCGCAGGGGACATGCGTCAGAATTTTGCAAGCTTCGGATAAGAACATTTTCAAGGGAAAAGGTTGAGGTTTGAGATCTCTAAAATCTGAAGCCTCGAAGTAAAAAATGTAGTCGTCAGATTTAGGAGGACACATGGAGCAGATTCAAGAACTTTAGGTGAAGACACAAAGTGAATGTTAGTCATCCGATCCAAGGGGACACATGGTGACAGATTGGCCAGTTTAGGAATTTGGAGTTCGAGAGAATTGGAAGTGTGCTAGTATGGAAACTCCCAAAGTCTCAAAGCCCAAAGATTCAAAGTGGTGGGGCATGATGACGTTAACTAGAGGTGATGTGGACCCCAAAATTATGAAGTGACATGGCTTGCGAACATCACCTAGGATGACATGGACACATGGGATGTGTGCCACATGTCAATAAGTTTTGAGCATTTAGAGTATTGAAAAGTTGATTAGAACATGACACATGTCACCCGTCTAATTGGGCCACATGTCCACTTATAGTATTTCAGCACGTGGTGAAATATCATGCAGTCTAGAGACTAGGCACGCCAAAGGGGAAAGATGTGGCAGGTTGCATTGGGTCAAAAAATCTCGAAGGCCCAAAGGTAGGAGTGCATCTCGACCATTGATTCTAGAAGACACATGTCAAAGGATCGCTTACTTTAGGTGAAATAACCATGGGAGAAAGTGTAGGAGGAAGGTTTGAAATTTCTGAAGCCTAAAGATCCAAAACAATTCACAATTGTTGATCTGTGGAGGACATCCGTCAAAAAATCATGAACTTTGAGTAAAAGAGTTTTGGGAGAAAGCAAGTGAGGAAAGTTGAGACTCTCAAAGTGCAGAGTCCTGAAGTGGATCTCGAACATTGATTGTAAAGGAGGATGAGGACCATTGATCTAGTCCTGGTTGAAGGTTCTGAAGTCATGAGGCTTCAAACAAGCACATTTTTATCTAAGCACAGGTTCATGGTCATGGTCACATGCAGATTGAGATCTGAGGGAAGGAAGGCTAAGGGACAAATTGGTTGTCTCCGAGACAGAAAAATGATAAGGAAGGATTTAGTCGTGGTTCTAGTGATGGTCACCCGGGAAAGTGGTTTGAAGGAAGTGCCTATAGAGGATGAAATTCAGTGTCAGCCCAAGGATAGAAGGACATTGTTATTTTCAAAAAATGGGGATATGATCTCCATGAACAAAAAAACAAGAAAGAGACTCGTAGCATGGTTTGAAAATTTTTGTCTATCATATGGATAATTCTAATAAAATGGTCACTTGCACATTTTGCAGAATTAAGGGGCTTACGCAGGTCAGCTCAGAATGCATATTGGGGAAACGGAAGAACGCAAAGGAGCCTTCAGTCATGATAAGGAGGATGAAGTTTAGAATACTAGGGTTGGTAATGTAGAGATAGAGTCCAACGAATGAAAGGAAAAAGAAGAGAAGCAAATGTTGATAGAAATGGTAAGAAGATTGAAGATGGAAGTGTAGAGCTACAAAGAAGACAACGAGAGATTGATGAGAGAGAAATGTCAGATAAATTCTCAAGTGTTGTAAAGGTTAAATCAATTGTAGAGACAAGTGAAGAAGGGATCAAACTCAATATAAAAGGAAGAAGGTAAGTGTCATGAAATAAGAAATGCTCGTGGAAGAGATAGTTATTCCATAAGTGCTAGAAAAGCTCATGGACACCACTCACCTCCTTACTCATAAAGAAATCCTTATGCATCGGATGATCTCGTAAGCAGTCCAGAGGTGTCCCCTATCAGGAAAAAAAGAAGGAAACAAGAGGTAGATAGTTTGCAAGGAGAGTTGAGGAAGCTCAATCCACCTTCCTTGGATTAGTGAAAGAGAAATGGAAGATGATGTCAAAGCATGGTTGCTTCGGCTCAGGAGATACTTTCAATTGCATAACTATTTATCAAACCTTGAAGCCGAGATTTCCACCTACCATTTACACAAGAAAGTTGTAGTATGGTGGGACCAACTGAAGCAAGTGGAACATGCTAATCAAAGTGGGATCACCTGTAATTAGTTCAAGAATTACTTCTAGGAGTACCTATCAGAGAATTTCTATGACAATAAAATGCAGGAGTTCTTTGAACTCAGGTTGGGAAGCATGACTATGACTATGGAAGAGTATGAGAAGAAGTTATTGGGATTGTTAAAGTATGTCAAGTTCATTGCTGATGAGAAGGTGAAAATACAGAGATTTCTAAGTGGATTGCCAGCCTTTTATAAGGAAAAGATCAAGTATGATGAGATTTCTAAGTGGATTTCCATCCTTTTATAAAGAAAAGATCAAGTATGATGAACCCAAGACCTTGACTAAATAAATCAAGAAGGATAAAGACCTATATGAGCAAGGCGAGGGAAGAGAATCCCTATAGAAATCTTGAAAGGACAAGAAGAATGCAAAGTATCATCAGAGGAGGAAAGGATTCAAAGCTCCCTTGAATATGAATGAGCCTAATAGAAATCATCCAGATCAGTATGCTAAGGGGGATTTCAAGAAAGAAGATTCCTTGGGAAAAAGGGGAACACCACCACTCAGATGTTGGGGATGCAAAGAAGATCACTTGTAAAAGGATTGCCCACACAGAAAAGATAGATTGAAGATTGTGCACAATATCCAAGAGGCTACAACAGTCAAAGATATGGGAAGGATCTATGTAGCTTTAAATGATTGATAAGAAGAGTACCAATACAATATGATTGAGGTGGAAGGTAAGATCATAAATTAGCCTATTGCTATTTTGATTGATTCAAGATAAATTCATTGTTACATTGATCCTAAGATAGTGGATAAATTACATTTGGAGAAAAGTAAACTTGGAAAAGCAAGGTTGGTTCAATTAGCCACTGGAACCAAAAGGAGAATCCATGATATGGTCAGAAGTTGTTCCATAAGTCTTAATGGTGTGAATACTAGTACTGATCTAAATATCATACTATTGGGGTCTTATGATGTTTTGATTGGGATGGATTGGTTGGAAAAACATCATGTTGTCCTAGATTGTCATAACAAGACATTTACATGTCTTTATGGAAATGGAAAAAAGAGCACTTTGAGAGGAGTTCCAATACGCATCTCTATAAGGGAGATTTCAGGCTTAAAGATGAAGAGATGTTTTAGGAAAGGATGTCAACTGTATGTAGCTCGTGTGGAAGATCCAGATAATACAAAGGATCCAAGCCTCAAATATTTCTCGATACTACAGGAATTTGAAGATGTATTCCAAGAAATAACCGGATTGCCATGAAGAAGGGAGATAGATTTCCCAATTGATTTAGTGGAAAGAGCTTCCCCGGTGTCAAAAAAACCTTACAGAATGAGAACACCAGATTTTAAGGAATTACAAATGTAGTTGGAGTAATTGTTGAAGAAAGGGTACATACGTCCAAGTGTTTCACCTTAGGGAGAGCCAATACTCTTCCTTGATGAAACCTTAAGGATGTGTATTGAATTCCTACAGTTGAACAAGTACACTATAAAGAACAAGTATCTGCTACCCCGAATTGATGACCTCTTTGATCAACTAAGAGGAGAAAAGATATTTTCAAATATTGACCTAAGAGCAGGATACCATCAGGTAAGATTCAAGGAAGAAGACATTCATAAGACAACCTTTAGGACCAGGTATGGGCATTATGAATTTGTAATGGTGCCATTTGGACTAACCAATGCACCGACTGTCTTCATGTTCTTAAAGAATGGCATATTCATAAACTATTTTGACAAGTTTGTCATAGTATTCCTGGATCACATACTTATCTATTCTAAGTCTCAAGAGGAGCATGAGCATCACTTAAGACTGCTATTGCAGGTACTGAGAGAAAATATGTTGTATGCCAAGTTGAGTAAGTGTTCTTTTTCTCAAAAGCAGATCCATTACTTGGAACACATTATTTCAGAGCAAGGCATAGCAGTAGATCTATAGAAAATCAAAGCCATAAGTGGATGGAAAACACCCATAAATGTTTCATACATCAGATATTTTATGAGATTAGATGGCTACTACAAAAGGTTCATAGTAGGGTTGTCTAAGATAGCACATCGCATCACTTCTTTGCAAAATAAAGAAACTAAATTTGAATGGACACTCAAGTGTGAAAATAATTTTAATCTGTTGAAGGAAATCCTTACTAGTGCACCGTTGTAAAGATTTTTGACCCAAATGAAAGTTTCTTGGTATGTACAGATGCTTGTAAGGAAGGAAATGTGTGAGTCCTAACACAAAATGGACACGTCATTGGATATGAGTCCAGAAAGATTAAGGAACATGAGAGGAATTATGCCACCCAGGACTTGAAACTTGCTTCCATTGTTCATGCCTTGAGGATGTGGAGGCATTATCTCATGGGGAAGAAATTCGAATTAAGGAGAGACCACATTGGCCTAAAGTATCTTTTTGAACAACTGACCTTGAATGCTAGGAAAACAAGATGGTTGGAATTTTTAAGTGAGTATGACTTCGATATCAAGCATATAAAGGGAAAGGAGAATAAAGTTGTCGATGCCCTTAGTAGAAGAGAGCATATCATGCATGATACTGTTATCAGTATGCATTAGTCTGACTTGAAGAGAAGAATTTTAGATGGTCTTGTTACAAATAATCATTACCTAGAGGTAAAGGAAAACCTACAGCAAGGAGATGTAAAATAGAAGATAAGGGAGTATGAGATAAAGGAAGACAGATTAATCATGCATAAGAATAGGATCTATGTTCTTAGTTTTGGAGAACTGAGGAATTTGGTATTGAAGGAAATGCATGATGTTCCTTATGATGTAATCCTGGTTACCAGAAAACAATTACATTCGTAAGAAGCCATATATTTTGGTAGGGAAAGAAGAAAGATGTTGTTGATTACATCACTCAATGTATGGAATGTCAGAAGTTGAAGGCTGAGAATAGGCACCCAACGGGTTTGCTGCAGCCATTTCCAATTCCAAAGAAAAAATAGGAAGTGATCACCATGGTTTTCATCATAGTATTACCCAAAACGAATAAGCAACATGATTCAATCACGGTGGTGGATGAGAAGTTAACAAAGGATGCTCATTTTGTGCCTGTGAAGACAACACATATAACAACTAATATTGCAAAAATTTTCATGAAGGATATTACTAGGTTACATGGGATACCTAGGACAATCGTCTCAGAAAGAGATACAAAGTTTACCTCCAATTTCCGGAGGGGATTGTTAAAAGGATTTGCCACAAATGTAAACTTTAGCATGGCATATCACCCACAAATAGATGGGAAAATAGAGAGAGTCAATTGAATAATTAAAGACATGCTGAGAATGTATGTGATGGATAAGCCATCTAAGTGGGAAGATTACTTACACTTGGTTGAGTTTGAATATAACAATGGGTATCAAGCTTCATTGAGAATGATCCCATTTGAAGCCTTGTATGGTAGGAAATGCAATACTCCAATAACTTGGGACAACCCAGTAGATAGAGTGGTACTTGTGTCGGCGTTGCTCAAGGACATGGAAGACCAGGTGATCAAGATCAAGCATAATTTAAAGGCAACTCAAGATAGACAGAAAGTTTATGTAGACAAGAACATGACAACTAGAGAATTTAAAGTAGGGGAGCATGTACTTTTGAAAGTGAAGCCCAAGAAAATCTCTTTGAAGTTGGGTATTTGTACAAAGATGGAAGCTAGATTATGTGCTCCATTTGAAATATTGGACAGAA
>JASDQU010371907.1:3115-22574 GCA_032191745.1 Picea mariana | reverse complement strand
TTTTTTATTATATTAAAAATCCATAAGCCAAAACTTATTATTGTGAGTGTGAATATTTTCAAAGAAAAAATTCCCTAGATGCTCTAAGATGAGACACCAGTTTGAGTGTTCTCTTTATGGTATAAAAGCACATCACTTCTTGATGCATATGCTTCTCTTATTAGTGTGATTTAGTAGGTTTGATGAACATTGCACGCTCTAACAATGCAAGTATGATGAGTTACAATAGTTGATACTTGGCTTGATGCATAAAAATCCCCTTATTGAGCATGGATACAATCTATCCTTAGTTTGATGCATACAAATTCCCTTCTTGAGCATGGATACAATCTATCCTTAGCCTTGAATGTAATTTATGATTGGATGAGAGATGTGAGATCTCGGATAGCTTCGAACCAGTGACCTCCTCCTCTAGGATAGCTTCACTTCTAGCTCAGAACCACTTGAGCTAACTCTTATGGATTTTTCCATATCCTTTCATATGATCATGTTACCCATATAGGAAGTAGACCCTACCCATAGGGAGTAAGCATCAACTCATTTAGTTTGTATATAATCTCATTAGTTTTACCATGAATTATGTCCTAAAAATTATCTTCCACTATCAACATCTAAAAAATATTTCATTTAAGACTATAAAATATCCTTCCCTATTCATGTCCTAGGTAAACCCTACATATAGAAATGACATACTTAAAATGGTTTTCCATGGATGACATCCTAATTTTTGTTTATATGCCTCTAAAACATATCTTATGAAATTGGGCCTCACATAGGATCACTAAAATACTAGTTTTGACGTTTTGACCACACAAGCCTAATCATCGTATTTAAAAAACAATCTAACTAAAAAAGTTGAACATTAACTAGCCCAAAAAACCACCCTGACTAAAAAAAACCATTGCCGTAAGATTTGAATGCACATTACCAATATACTATTTACTAGCAACAACCACATTATATCAATTGGATTATATCAATCATTTTTTATATAAATGTGGTTGTTGCTAGGTGACAGTCGACATGCAACCATTAATAAATTAATAATAAATAATAATTAATTATCTTTAATTTTTAAAATTAATTATTAATAATTTTTAAAATTATAATAATTAATTACTTGATTGTTTATAATTAATTAATTATAACTAAGTAAATGGAAATTATTAATTAATAATCAATTAATTTTTAATTAATAATTGATATTAATAACAAATAAAATATTAATTAATAATTTACTATAAAATGTAAATTAATTAATGAGAAATAAAATATTAAATAACAAAATAATAATAATAAAGTAACCTTGTCATAATAATAAAGTAATAAAGTAAAACTAAACTAAAGACATTAAAAAGTAATAATGTAACATATTTATTAATTAATTTTTTTTATATATTAGTAAAGTATAAACATATTGTTAAATATATTAATAAAATAATAATATATAAATACTTTGATTATTGGGATTATATCAATCATTTTTTATATAAATGTGGTTGTTGCTAGGTGACAGTCGACATGCAACCATTAATAAATTAATAATAAATAATAATTAATTATTTTAATTTTTAAAATTAATTATTAATAATTTTTTAAATTATAATAATTAATTACTTGATTGTTTATAATTAATTAATTATAACTAAGTAAATGAAAATTATTAATTAATAATCAATTAATTTTTAATTAATAATTGATATTAATAACAAATAAAATATTAATTAATAATTGACTATAAAATATAAATTAATTAATGAGAAATAAAATATTAAATAACAAAATAATAATAATAAAGTAACCTTGTCATAATAATAAAGTAATAAAGTAAAACTAAACTAAAGACATTAAAAAGTAATAATGTAACATATTTATTAATTAATTTTTTTTTTATATTAGTAAAGTATAAACATATTCTTAAATATATTAATAAAATAATAATATATAAATACTTTGATTATTGATATAATATTACATAAATGTATCAAAGTATTGAAATGTTAATTAATACATATATAATTATTCAATTAATTAATATAATAATAAAAAAATACATTATTACATTATTAATGGTAATTGAAAAATGTATTATTAATATTAATATTATATATAAAAATGATGAATACATTTTATAAAGTAACTATCAATACATTAATGTATAAATATAACATATTAATTAATAAATACTTTAAATACCTTACTAATATATTATAGTAATTAATTTATACATTACTACATTATACATTAAAATATAGTTAAAGTATAAATAAATTAAAATATTAGTAAAAAAAATATTACATAAAAACAAATCTTAATCTATTACATAAATATTAAAAGATAGTCAAAGTAAAAAAATATTATTACATAAAAACAAATATTAAACTATTACATTATTATATTAATGAAGAAATATATTAATAATAATAATACATTAATAATTAAAAAATTAATTAAATAATAAATATATTTATAAAAAACTTAATAAATTATTAAAATATTATTAATTTAATAGATTAATAAAACATCCATACATTAAAAATAACATGGTTAATGTAATATAACATATTAATTGATTGATACATTATTAATTTATTGATTGATGGATACATTAATAATATATAATATATTAATTAATAAATACATTATTAAATATATTAATTAATTAATAAATTACTAATTTATATATTGAAAAAGTATAATATACTGATAAAAAAAACATTAATAATACATCAATAAAGTAGTAAATACAATATTACATTAATATAGTGTATAAATTTTTGTTAATGTATAATATAATATATTATTTAGTTGACACATTAATAATGTAATGTAATAATTAATTAATACATTAATATACTTAACATATAACTTATTATTTATTGGATATATTAATAATGTAATGTATTAATTAAGTAATACATTAATGTGTAATGTAACATATTAAAAAATTAATACATTAATAATGTTGCATTATAAATATAACTTATTAATTAAATAATAAAGTAACATAACCTATTAAGTATTAATTAATATAATCTATTAATTCATCAATACAATAAAACATTTACTGATTAATGTATAAATACAAAAAATTGAAATGCTAATTAATTAGTTAATTAATAACTTAATGTGATGTATAAATTAAGTATCAATACATTAATGTATAATGTAATATTTTAATTACTAAACACATTAATAATATATAATATATTTTATTAATACATTATACATTAATAAATTGCTAAAGAACAAATACATTATTAATAATGTGGTTATTAATAATTGTTAAAGTATTATTAAATTATTGATAAATTAATAAATAAATACATTATTAAGAAATTATTAGGTTATTAAGAAATTAAAAACTTA
Organism: Picea mariana; assembly: GCA_032191745.1. NCBI lineage: Eukaryota > Viridiplantae > Streptophyta > Pinopsida > Pinales > Pinaceae > Picea > Picea mariana. The sequence continues at coordinate 19,205 of JASDQU010371907.1, read as the reverse complement.
TTAATTAAATTAAAGTATTAATTAATAACAACCTATTATTAACAAAGTATTAATAAAGTATTATTAATGTGGTTATTTATAACTATTAAAGTATTTTTTTTTTTTGTAAATAAGAAGAAAATTGTATTAAGTTCCTGCTAAAGTCTGCAGTAGAGTATCAAAAAGTATACATGTCTAGAGTGCAAAGCTGGACTGCCCCAACAGAGGGGAAACCAGTCCACTCTTTCATCCAATTTTAGAAGTCTGAAGGTCATTAACTTAGGTGAAAAAAAGACCATGTTCAGAACTGATCATCCACTAGCCTAGGAGACTCACAAAACTACAGAAAGACAAGTATGATATCTAAACACCTGGCGATTATGTCGGCCACATGGGAGGGAGATCCCGTGGCCATGGCTCTTCTTCTATGTACGTTGGCTCAGACGCTGACGCGCCTGCCTGATCATGCTCGCTTGCCTCGTCTCGTTGGTCGTGTGTAGTCATCGGATGCTGAGCCATGCTCAGTTCTTCCTTGGCAGCTGCGGCAGGTGTCTCCCTTCTCGGGACTTCAGGTGTCCGTTCCTCTGTGAGAGCCCCGTGCATGGAGGAAAGAAGAAGGAGGCATCTCTCCACCTTATCGTCAGTGTGTTGAAAGCGATAATTGAGATCGGCCATCTCCTGGCGCAGCTCGAAGACCAGGTCGGTCATGATGCTCAGACGGTCTCTAAAGTATGCCCGATCGAAAGATTCAGTCGAGTGTTGATCCGCTTGCTTAGGGGGTTCATCGCTTGAGCTATGGAAGGGTGTCGGGGGTTGGAACTTCACCAGAGGGACATGAGGGTGACACTGACAGGGGACTGGCGAGCGGTAGGTTGAAGCTATAGTAGGAGCTATCGAATTGCGTAGGAGAGCATCCGACTGAGGAGCAGGGGGGGGTTGACCAGAAGGTGAGCCAGGAGGCTTGACGGGAGGTCGACGGGGCTGCCAGGGAGAGCCCCTCTTCGGCCGTCCCCTCGAACGCGTCATCGAGTGCACCTTGGATATTAAAGGCCGGGTAAGCAGCGTGCTTAGGAGAGGGACTCGGAGACTTTGGGGCCTGTTCTCCGCTAGGAGGAGCCTTATGGATAACAGGCGAAAGAAGATGTCAAACAAAATGAATCGAACCGTAATGAGAACACTTGCAAGAGGAGGCCTGTGTGAGTGCGACATTAATGCCCTCGCACATCGCCATAAACCACATTTAACGTTCATTCAGGGGGGTTGGATGTAGCACGAGGCTTTCACGTGCCTCCGTGCTGTGAAGGCTTGTGCCAACCCGTCCTTCTTGCCACGATGGTCGCGCAGTCACCCCATCCGGGGGTATAACTATTAAAGTATTACTAAATTATTGATAAATTAATAAATAAATATATTATTAATAAATTATTAGGTTATAAATAAATTAAAACTTTATTAATTAAATTAAAGTATAGATTAATAACAACCTATAATTAATGTAATAATAACAACCTATTTACTAATTAATTTATTAATAAATAAATACATAAAATTAAAGTATTAATTAATTAATACATTAATGTGATGTATAAATTAAGTATCAATACATTATTGTATAATTTAATGTTTTAATTAGTAAATACCTTAATATATATATTATATTAATACATTATACATTAAAAAATTGCTAAAGACATTATACATTAAAAAATGACATTTGGAAAATTTTTCTCACATTATGATGAGAGGATATTTGTGTCACACTGCGATGATGAGGTTCTTGTAAGAACATTGCGATGAACACGATATGTTCATCACATGGGAACAATATGACTATGTTCGTCACATTACGACGGTGGGGCTATGTTTGACAAATCGTGACATTACTGTGTTTGTTATATTATCACACTATTATGTTCATCACCTTGCAGCATTACTATGTTCATCAAGATGTGACGAAAAGGCAATGTTCGTCACATTGTGACAATATGGGTATGTTTGTCACATTATGACAACGGGGCTATGTTCATCACATTATGACAATATGGGTATGTTCATCACATTGGGACGACAAGCCTATGTTTGACACATTATGAAATTACTATGATTTTCAGATTGTGACACTGGTATGTTTGTCACATTGCAACATTACTATGTTCATCGCTTTGCAACGAAAAGACTATGTTTGTAACATTGTGACAATATGGGTATGTTTGTCACATTACTGGGATGAGGCTATGTTTGTCACAGTTCGATGACAGGTCTATGTTTGACACATTGCGACATTGTTATGTTTATTAGATTGCAACACAACCATGTTCATCATATTCCAACATTACTATGTTCATTACTTTGTGATGGAAAGACTGTGTTTGTCACATTGTGACAATATGGGTATGTTCGTCAAAATGTGATGACGGGTTATGTTCATCACATTAAGATGATAGGGCTATGTTTGATGCATTGCAACATTACTATGTTTGTCAGATTGTGACACTATTATGTTAGTCACATTGCAACTTTACTATGTTCATCACTTTGTGACGACAAGGTTATGTTTGTCACATTACGACAATATGGGTATGCTTGTCACATTATGACGATGGGGATATGTTTGGCACATTTCGAGGATGGAGATTTGTTTGAAAATTATGACATTAATATGATTATCAAATTATTATTGTACTATGTTCGTCACATTGCAACATTACTATGTTCATCAGTTTGTGATGACAAGGCTCTGTTATTCACATTGCGACAACATGGTTATGTTAATACATTTATAATATTGTGAAAAACATTTTATTTACATGCATAATGAATTAAGAAATACATTACATTATTATCATAAAAAAATAAATCATATTTATAAATAATTATATTTATAGCTCATCTAAGCTTGTATTTATATTTATAATACTGTGAAAAACACTATTTACATGTATAATTTTACAAAAACTATTATTATAACACAAAAAACCAAACCTGTATTAATTTTAACTCTAAACTTTTAAATAAATAAATTAATACAAAAATTCTAATACATTAATAATACAATGAGTTATCCTTGCAAGACAATGGGTTGTGTACATCACATTGCGACAATGTGTAATCTTCACAAGATAATGGCATTTGGGAAATTTTCTCACATTATGATGAGAGGATATTTTCATCACACTGCAATGACGAGGTTCTTGTAACCACATCGTGACGACCAAGCTATGTTCATAACATTGGAACAATATGGCTATGGAACAATATGGCTATGATCGTCACATGACGACGGTGGGGCTATGTTTAACACATCGCGATATTAGTGTGTTTGTTATATTGTCACACTATTATGTTCATCACTTTGCAACATTACTATGTTCATCAATATCTGACGAAAAGCCAATGTTCATCACATTGAGATAATATGGGTATGTTTGTGACATTATGACAACGATGCAATGATCGTCACATTGTGACAATATGGGTATGTTTGTCACACTGCGATGACAAGGCTATGTTTGACACATTATGACATTATTATGATTTTCAGATTGTGACACTATTATGTTCATCACATTGCAACATTACAATGTTTATCGCTTTGCGACGAAAAGACTATGTTTGTAACATTGCGACAATATGGGTATGTTCGCCACATTACCACGACGAGGCTATGTTTGTCACATTGCGATGACAGGCCTATGTTTGACACATTACAACATTGCTATGTTTATTAGATTGTGACACTACCATGCTCATCATATTCCAGCATTACTATGTTCATTACTTTGTGATGGAAAAACTATGTTCGTCAAATTGCAAAACTACTATGTTAATCACTTTTCTACGACAATATGGCTATGTTTGTCAGATTATGACATCGGGGTTATATTCGTCACATTACGACAATAGATTTGTGCTAATCACATTATGACGTTAGTATGTTTTTTAGATTGTGACACTGTTATGTTCATCACATTACAAGATTACTATGTTCATCACTTTGCGACGACAAGTCTATGTTCGTCACATTGAACCAATATTTGTTATGTTTGTCACATTACGATGGTGGGATATGTTTGACACGTTGTGACATTACTATGGTTGTCAAATTTTGACAGTACTATGTTCGTCATGTTGCAATGTTCATTTTTTTTCATCATACTTGAACGTTGGTTCATGTTCATCACATGACAAGGTTGGTTTATGTTCAACATATTACGAAAAGGAAGTTTTGACAAGTATTTTTTTTAAAAGCTAATGAATTGTTTCCTTTGTCACAAAGATAGGAAATTTGAACCAATGTGACATATTACATAGAATTCAACTTAACATCATACTTTCTCTAAGGACATTGATAGAAAATCATCTTTAATTTTACACATGATGATTTTTAATTTTTTCTAAAGAAATTGATAGAAGAATCTTGAATATTGTAGATGATGAATTATACGTGTTCTAAGGACACTGAGATCAATGTTAAAGTGTTACTAAATTATTGATAAATTAATAGAGAAATATATTATTAATAAATTAATACATCATTAATTAATACATTTCCAAAATATTACTACACTAATAATGTAATACATTAATAATACATTAAATAAACATTAAATGCATTAATAAATACATTACTAAAGTGTGAATACATTAAAATATTAGTAAAGTAATAAATAATATATTAAATTAAAATTGTTAAAGTATTATCATTACATTCTTATTGTTAAAGTATTATTATTTAAATTAACTTTTAATTATTATTTTTTTATTATTATAAAATAAACCTTAGTATAAATAATTTTAACTTTAATAAAATCATAAACTTAATTTTAATGGGAATAACTAACTCTAATCTCACTCTAACCCTAACCCTAATAAGTATTAACAATAATTAAAATGTAAAATCTTTTATTTACATGTATAATACATAAAATGCATTAATAAATACATTACATTATTACCATAAAACACAATTCATATCTATAAATCTATTCATATATGAATCTATTAAGATATGCATTCATCATCATTAGACTTTGCAAAGTGTAAGAGAAATTGCTATCTAGATTGAAATAGTCAAATGTATATAACATGATTTTCAATAGTCAAATCTGAATAATTTTTTGAATGTAAAATTACATTATATAATACATAAATCCAACTTCTAAAAAATCTCTATAATATTTTTGGATTGTGTAATCTTAATAACTAAAATCTACAATTCCAACATCTTTCTAAATTTTTGTCCAAATTTTAAATAACACTAATAACAAAAACTAATTAAATACTTATGCTATATATATATATATATATATATATATATATATATATATAATTACTAATCAAGTTTTTCTAAATTGTAAAAAATAATTCAACTAACGGTAATAAAGTACTAACATTATTAACCCAACATTTCATGAAACCTAAAATAGTTCAAACAACTGTAATAAAGGACTAACATTATTAACCCAACAATATTCCATGAAACGGAAAATAGTTCAAAGAACTGTAATAAAGGGCAATAACGTTATTAACTCAATATAATATATACCGGCACAATATATTAGGGTTTTATCCAAACCCTATTATTATATTATATTATAAAAAAGGTAAAACCCTAAAATTTTTGTTGACACATTCATGTCTATTATGATTGGTTATGAACAAATAATATTATAACTTTCCACAAGGTCTCCAAGTTATCTAGAAATGAACTTATATCATCCCTCGGTACTTAGTTTCCAAGGCTTTGTCAATACGCAGCAACAAAACCACGACATTTATAGTTAAACAGGTTGCATTCATGGTTACACAGTCTTCATTTCGCTTTTGATAGCTTGAGCCAATTGGGTATAGGCTTCGTCCCAGGCTATTTTCATTTCTGGAGACCAGATTTCCGGAACAACGTCCTTAATTGTCTCGAGCAAGCAAAATTTAACCACCTGCAAAAGATTGAGATCAAAACAAATCATGAGCATTTACAAGCCATTTAAATTAAGTTAAGCTGCACTGCCAAAATTTGTCGATTTCACACAGAGTTGAAGACTAAAGTCATTAAACTTCACAAAGTCTTGCAGATTTCAGTGTAACGTATTCCCTCATAAATTTCTGTGTATATCTTTGCCTAAAGATTTATCAAGATTTGTGTAACATAACAGTTATCAAAAAAATTTAATTTTTTGACTAAAAATTTAAAGGGTAAGGGACTTCCCATTGGCCGATGGGGTCTATCAATTTCAAAAAACCTATTGTCCTGGTATGTTATTGTTTTTCCTCAGAGGGGCTGGGGCTGGGGCTGGGCTCGGGCTCGAATCCATTGTTACCTTTTCAGTTTGGGCACATTTTTTATGAACAGAAATATGAAGGCAATTGATAAAGCAAACATCCACCGCACAGTTGACTCGTTTGGGCAGATTAGATGACGACTCGGTAGCTAGATTGATCTGGGATCAAGTAAAGAAAATCTGCAACAAAACCCTTTCAGATGTAGAAATGCATACAGATCTGGCACTAAATAAAAAAAAAGTTTGAAACTGTGTGATTTTGTTCATATACGCGGATCGGATTGATTTAAAAAATCTGACAGATGGATCAAATCTGCATAACGCTCCAGCGAGGCTGCTAATTGTGGTAGAAATCGTGGCCAGCTTAATGAATTCTGTCATGGCCAGCTTAATGAATTCTGTGGGATAGAAGCAATCGTTTCATATCTCCATGGAAATCGTGGCCAATACTTCAAAAGCGCGCTGAGCGGAGCTTGGAGGTTGAAAAACTTGACTTCACATTCACGCGGCCATAAGCATCCGCCCAGGTTATTTTTTAAACATTGAAAATGGTAATATGTTGGTGAGCAAGTAATTTTTTAATTTTATTTAATAAATGTGAAAAAGTGATCACATACGTTATAAATAAGTCGAGTTTAATTTATCAAAATTTCAATTATTGATTAGAGAGTAAGACTAAAAATATGCCAGTAACCTTAAAATTGAAATTTATAATTAAAAGGTTGATTGATCCACAAACTCCAATAGAAAGACATATGCATAATAAAAATTTAGAAAAATCAATATGATATGACTAATTTTGTTTCTATATTGTTTTGGCTTGGTTTTGGGGTTACTTGAGAGCAGCTTTCTTATCAAATGGTATCATATCCAAGCGTTTTCTGAATATTTCACATAGTATAGGTTCTATCTCCAGATCTAGGCCTTCTTATAGCCCTGCTCCTCCTTGCAATCTGTTTTTTATTATTTTGCCTCGATCATTCTGATGCACAAACTAAGCACAGATCCTATCTTCAGACCTATGCCCTATTTCTGGGCTTAGTTCGGATCATTGCAAGCACCATTTTCAGCAAAAACAACTTTGCAAGGGAAGAAGTTTTATTGAAAATTTATTCCAAGCATACCGGACAACAACGCAAGCAAATTTCCATACCTGTTTATCCAGAACATAGAATTTGCTAGGTGGTACTCTGTGGCACCGATAGAATTCTTCTACAACAATCGGATCTGGGTATGCAGATCCTGGATATATCTGCTTCAATTTCCAGAATCATAAAAACGACTGATATCGAGATGGCAGGTCGTCCTTATTATTTGTACAAAAGAAATTTGCTCATTTGCTACACCAAAATGAAAGGCCTTCATGTTTCTAATTTAGAAGGTGACATTCTGGTCACATTTCAAGACCACCAACTATATATGCCCAGCCTTTTGTCTGCTTCGTACATCACAACTGCACAGGATATTGTGATATCTGTTTGCTGTGACGAAAAAAATAGGTTTGATCTGGTAACTATCAATATTATTAGCATTTTCGCAGGAGAATGCATCACAAAGATTACAGCGGGTACTTCAAATCTTAGAGAGTCAGCACTGAGATTTCTGCCGCCCCGTGCATTTGCACACGATGAAACAACTCATAAAATTTTCACAGGAAGTGCTAACGGGGAGATTTAAATATGGTCCAATAAATTTTACAATGATGTAAGAATGGAAAATTCGTATAGTCTAATAGAAAGAAGTAGCCCGAGTTCAGAGGAGTACACAGTTGAAAGCCCGAGTTAAGAGGAGTCCACAGTTGAAAGCTGGAGCACAGTCGAGGAGAACGAGAATCATAATGATAGCTCAGTCGGAGAAGAAGACGAAGAGCCGTGACTACAGGCCTTTCTATACTTGTTTTGATGGTTTCTATTACTTTAGTTTTCTTACAATTATCGAACTCTGAACTCAGGCAATTTTAGTTAAGTAGGTTAGATTTTGTGTTGTATGCTGTTGACTATTTATTACGTTCATAGGCGTAAAACTATTGGAAATAGGTAGAGGTGTTTTTAACTTTTAATGTTTTTTTTAATGGATAGGACTAAATATGGATCCAATATTTTTAATTGTTAGAATGATTTATTCATTGTGATTTTAATCTTTAAATTTTCATCGTTTATAAAAATATAGAATATAGGTTTATGTATTTACTTTTTCCTATTTATATAATTATATTAAAAAAATATTGTGCTCGGGTGGCCATGATTGCTACATTAAATAGGCCATGATTATTACATTAAATAATTACCAAAAAAATCATTTAATTGTTGTTATTATTAACTTTGGGTGGCATATTTTAATTTTGCTTCTATGTAAGATTGAAGCCTTACTTCCTTAATTTTTAATAACCTTTGGCGCGAGTTTCAAATTTCACCAATGAAAAAAGATGAGTAATCAAGAAATTCTACTAGATGAGGCATATTGAAAACTCAGCTTACTGATAGTGAAATCCATGACCACGGAGGAGGATATCTCCAAAATTGCGGACCAGAAGGGGATCGACATGATCATACTCCCCTTCCACAAAGGGTCCGGCTAACATTCATACCCTAGAAAGAAAAGGCAAAATATGCATAGATCACTAATCATTGAGTTGAATATGAATACCTCCTTAATAGATTGTATGCATTAACACACCTTGAAATGCAGACCAGAAGAGCGAAAATTAAAATTAAAATCTTTACAGGACCTTGTTTCAGGCTGCAGCAAAGTACATATAATCCTCCTACTAGGTTTCATTTAATTGAAAATTCAAATTAAAGTACATATAATCCTCCTACTATGTTTCATTTAATTGAAAATTCAAATTAATTATTGATTAAAATGATGGGTTGATATCTTGCTTTTAATCCTACAGAAAATTGCTTTTCACATTGTTGAGCACTGCTAATTCCCCATCTACTAGTAATTACCATGTGTATGTGGATACCTCTACATAATTATGAGGTTACTTGATTCCTATGGCGTCTTACTGAACAGAAGAAACCGATCAGGCAGATCATGCAGAGATCAGAAAATAAGGTATGGCTTATGAACATTTCGAAGCTGTCGGCGGAGGGTGGAAACCAGCAATTTGTGGGCCCTTCCTTCTCTTGATAGCCGAGAAAGACTACCAACATTTGCACGAATCTGTGTTGGAGGGTTGCTAGACATTTAACAATGCTTATGGTATGACTGGCTTGGAATATCGGGGCATTTAGATTTTCAACGAGGTCATGGCTACTAACAGTATGAATATGAGGAAGCCAGTATAGGTTGGAGGAGGTATGGGCGCTTCCTTGTTCCAGGCTGCAACAAGGTACGTATAGTCCTCCTGCTAGGTTTCATTTAATTGAAAATTTAAATTAATTATTGATTGAATTTGTTCTTTCCTTTGTGGATTTGATGGTGATATATATATATATATATATATATATATATATATATATATATAATTGAGTTAGATATTTATGTGGTGTGTAAGTTATTAAAGGGAAATCAACAAATAATTTCATACTTGCAGAATAGTGGTAAGAAATATGAAATTAAAAGTGAATATAGGTAAGGAATATGAAGTTAGAATTACTCCATAATAAACCAATATTCAAGTTTTCTATTGGATTATATTTCTTTGTTTGAATATATGAATGTGAGTAGAGGTAAGAAATATGAAGTTAGAATTCCTTTAGAATAAATCAATATTCAAGTTTGCTATTGGATTATATTTCTTTGTTTGAATATATGAATAATTTGTACTTTTGAGATTCTTTCTTTTTCTTTCAATGAGGCTCCCTTATGTTTCAAATGAGGTTTGCTTATGTTTCAAATAAATGATCACCTTCTCAAGAGGTAACTATTTGTAGTTTTCTACATTTTATTTGTTGGAAACATGTCAACCAATTTTCTCATGTGGTCACATGCATATGCATGCATCTATGTTAATGTGCATGCATGGATTTTATTTATGAACTCCTCATGTAACTATGTGATTTATTCATGATCGGTTTGTGTAACTGAATGATAGATGTTATATATGTAAGAATACCCATAGAGGTGTGAGTACAATGTGAGTGAAAGCGTGTGCAAGGAATAGAGAGAAGAGTGTGTGAGGAGAGGATGATTGTACACTTAAGAAGGCTATTGTAATTCTCCCTTGTATTGTAACAATATCGATAATCATTTCCCATGGTTTTTTCCCTCATTGGGTTTCCACATAAAGAACTGTGTCAAGTGTATGATTGATGTGTTTGGTTTAATGCGTGTTTGATATTGCTTATTTTATGCTCTTTTATATGTCTTGCTTTTAGTTCTTCTCCCTAACAAGTGGTATTAGAGCTTACAGTTGAAGGACAAGTGGTATTAGAGCTTAGAGTTGAAGGAGTAGAGAGCGAAGGGGAAGATAATATGGTTGTTGGATCGAAGAGTCAGGCTAAGCCAAGTCAAGTCAAGTGGATCCAAGGAGGACGAGTTTTATTAAACCGTCGCAGGTTGTCCCTGTAGAAAAGTGCGGCATCGTCGCAAGCCATAGTTTGACAAGGTGTGACGATTTATAAATTGTCGTAGGCTACTCTCATAGAAGGTGCAATGGTCTTGAGGTATAAGGTTATTTTTTTTTCTCAAATAAAGATGCTCATTTTCATAAGCAGTGGTTTTGGAGAAAGTGAAGAGTTCCAATTTTGAGGTGCAAAAGTTCAGTGGTAAGAATATTTTTGCACTATCGAAGCTCAAGATGAGAGATCCTCTTGTGCAACAAGAATTGCAAAAGGCCTTGGCTAGAATGTCAAATAAACCAGCAAGCATGACAGACTGGGACTAGGAGGATCTAGATGCAAGAGCCCTTAGTACTATTCGTTTGTGTCTGGTAGATGAGGTGTTGCTTAAGATCGCTGAAGAGACAACAACAACAAGTTTGTGGACCAAATAGGAGAGTCTATATATGAAAAAGAATTTGTCAAACAGAATCTTCTTGAAGAGGCAGTTGTACATCTTGCAGATGAAAGAAGGTACGGAAATTACTAATCACTTGAATGTATTCAATACTCTAATTTGTCAATTAAATAATATGGAAGTAAATTTCAAAGATGAGGACAAGGCAATTACACTACTGTGTTCGCTGCATGAGTCTTGGGATCATCTGGTCACAACTGTGTGGTTTAACACAACATATGCCATTGATTATGACACTGTTGTGGGAGCTTTGTTGTGATAAGGAAAACATCTAGTAAATAAACCTCATCAACAAAAGCAATGGTGGTTAGAGTTTGATCTATAGAAGGAGGGAACGATCAGAAAGGTACAACTAGGTTTAAGTCAAAAGACAGTAAGGTTAAGGAAAAATGTGGGTTTTGTGGCAAATCTAGGCATCTCAAGAAGGATTGTTGGAAAATACAACAAGCATCCAAACAAGACTCCACAAAAGAAGAAAATTCAACTACTAGTATGGTTGATAAAAAAAAATCTATCTGTTGTGTCTCTCCACCTGTGTTCGCATAGAAGGTGTAGGGAGGTGATGGTGAAGTCATAGTGAAATAATAATAAAAAAATGTTTACTTACTTTGGAGTTGTAGAAATTATTGATTGCATGTAAATGGGCATATGTCTGTAAGAACTGGATAGGCATGCCTACCCCTGGTTTATCAGGTCACCTATGAAAAGTCTAGAGATAGATTTAGGTAGATTGAATACATGGGGGGGCATGTATGTTATGTTAAATTTGACCTGATGAAGGAGTTAATGAGTTAAATATGTTTTAAGGTCAAAGAAGTTGGTTTTTCGAGTCCATGTGTTTTGGGTATCTCGTGGTATTGTGTCCATGGATTGCATGTAATGAATCCTATAAAAGGCTTAGTGAACTCCATTGTAAATGGGCCTGAAGGTAAGCAGTGAAGGCTTACTTGGTTGGCTTGGTCAAATTTGGTCAAGGTTGTTCAAATGCAAAGTTTGAGCTGGAGCAGTGTGTCCGGTTTAGAAAGGTGGGTCTGTAGAAAGGTTGATGTGTTGGTAGGTCAATCAAGTGCTTGAGAATATGTGATGAAGGTAAGTTAATATCCATGGAACTTGGAATGTGTTACAAGGAATTTGGAATCTAATAGGCATGTTCAGTAATACCAAGTTGCAGCAATAGTTGTGGACAAAAGCGGTTGTGTTATCTAGTAACTTTGTCACCATTGGTTGCAAAAGATGTTTGAATAGGTCATATAGTAATTACTCAAATGTGAAATTATTCGGTTGTGATGCTTATGTTTTTTATCAGCACTCTAAGCAAGACTCATATCAAACCTGTGGATCTTTGATATGGTGATGATGTTAAAGGGTGCAGACTGTGGGATCCTACTACCCACATAATCATCATAGACAGATATGTAGTGTTTGATGTATATCCTTTTATAAAATCAAACATAGTAAAATATGAAAGGTTCAAAGCATGGCTAGTAGCAGAAAGGAATTTGGAAGGTATTGATTTTCATGAAAGTTTCTCACTGGTTGTTAAAAGCTTGTTTTTATTCATGTTGTGTTAGCACTGGTTGTATTAGTGCAACTAGATGTTAAAATTGTTTTACATAGAGTCTTTTGGATATGGGGATGTATATGGAACAATCAGAACGGTCAGATCATAATCGCAACAGAATATTTGTTTGCAAACTCAAAAATCGTTGTATGGCCTGAAGCATGCTAGGAAAATGGTACAAGATGTTTGATTCCTTCATGGTGAGCCAAATTTTATGGGAAGTGAGTATAACCATTGTGTTTATGGTATATTCATTATCTTGGTGTTATATTTTATTCTTGTTGCAAGCACAAGCATGGTTGACATCAACAAGTTGGCTCAATTGGTTAGAATGTTTGTTATGAAGGATCTCGAAGAAACAAAATAAATCTTGGGCATGGAAATACACAGAGATAGGAAATATGGTAAGCTTGGTTATCACAACAGATGTATATGGTGAAAATATTCAAGAAATTCACTATGAATAATGTGAAACTGGTAAAATCCCTTTGGCTTTCCATTGTAAGTTTTTTCCAAGTTTATGTCCTAATTGATGAAAAAGAAAAGGTTTATATGTCTCGAGTATTATATGCTAGTAGGAAGTTTGATGAGTGCGATGGAGAAATGGTCGGCATTTCACATGTAGTTGGTGGTGTCAGTAGACACATGGAAAAACTAGGCGAAGTGCATGGAAATGGGTGCTTCAAACACAGAAGGACAAGTATCACCTACAGTGGTTGTAGTTATTTGTTTTGTGGTTATGATTCATGAGATTTGGACAAATGCATCGGTTTATTAGAGAGGTTACTGATGGAGACAAAATGGTCCATACTAGAGTGAATCATACAGGAATGTTCACGTAACGGTATTGTTAGAGAAGTTGTGGAGCTCTGATGGTGTTTGGCTTCTCTTGCAGGAAAGGTGATGGATGAATTAATTAAGGGCATGATATATCAGGTAAATTGTTCTTGGTGGAGATTGTTGGAAACATGCCAATGAATTTTCTCATGCGGTCACATGCACATGCATACAACTATGTTAATGTGCATGCATACAATCTATTTATGAGCTGCTCATGTCACTATGTGATATATATATTTATATATATATATATTTATATATATATATATATATATATAGAGAGAGAGAGAGAGAGAGAGACCCATAGAAGTGTGAGTACAATGTGAGTGCAAACCTATGCAAGGAAGAGGAGAGTGTGAAGAGAGGACTATTGTATGTTTATGAAGGCTATTGTAATTCTCCCTTAAATAATAACAATACCGATAATTTGGAAAACAAACATTTGAAATATATATTATTGCTCTTTAATATCGTCTCATACATGTAATGTGGCATTTCCTATCAAGAGTTGTTGAATCATAAGTAGAATACGAATATATAAAGCTTTATTATTTTAATTTCTTAATTAACTTCTCATTTCACTTTAAAAACTGAGTATGCTAATCCTTAGAAATTGTTTTATGGTTTTGTATATCTACGGTTTTTTTATGCCCATCCTTAGAAATTGTATTAGGGTTTTATAAATCTCATAGTGAAATTGAATCATGTAACGTAATATAATCTAGTTTGATTTTAATATGATGTGTTGTATTTGATATTGTTAATTTATTTAATCAAATTTTAAGTAATTTAAATTTTTAATAAAAATAAAATAATATAATTAAATTTTAATATTATTTAGTTCTAGTTTGATTTTAATATGATGTGTTATATTTGATATTGTTAATTTATTTAATCAAATTTTAAGTAATTTAAATTTTTAATAAAAATAAAATAATATAATTAAATTTTAATATTATTTAGTTTTAAAAATAAATTTTATATTAAATAATTAAAATTTTAGTAATTTTTGTTGGGTTATTTTTTTTTTTTTAATTACAAGCGTGAAATGGTATATTAGGAAATCTTTAGAACGCATATATACTTGTATTGAAAATTAGTGGAGTCCTCGTTGTGATATTACTTTCATTACCACCTGCCGTCCATAGAATAAAGGTTCGAATCCTGTAGCAATTTGTGATTCAATGCTACTAGTTATTTGATTGACATCTTGTTATTCAAAAGAATTCATAACAAAAGTTGCAACAAGTGGATTTAATGGTGCTTCTCCTTATTCTTACTCTCTATGAATGTTTTAATATACAAATTGTGCCGAGTTATATAATAATTATGAAAGACGTATAATATAAAGCGTAATTGTTATTACATAGGTTTATGCTATATAAAAATTTACAAATTATAGAATAATTTTAAAAGGTTTTAAAATGTTTTAATTATGTAAGTCCAAAAACTAAGTTAATTGTGTTCAATGTGTATACTAACATCATAGTATATGTTCATTTCCTAAGAATATTTAGGATATAATTTCAAAAGATTGTATTAAAATTAGTTTAACAAATTTTGAAAAATAAAATAAAATGATATATATAATTTGCATAAGTAATTAATAAATGATAAGTTTAGAGATACAGATATTTTTTTTTATTACTAATTAATAGTTTATAATTATGTATATCAAATAAATTGTTATTAATAATAGAATGATAAAACTATTGCAAAGAGTTTTAGTTAAATAAGTTTGATATTAAATAATGTTGGATCATTTTCTTTTAAAAGAGTTTTGAAATTGTTATGTTGCACAATACAGTTTGAGGTGATTCTTCGTTTGATAGGAGAGTGTTTTTTTTTCATATTTTTCTATGATTTTCAAAATTAGACCTTAACACCATGTCATTTACTTTTTAACAAATACCTTAATTAATGACTCACACAATTAAATAAAAAATTAGTACATCAATATTTACATAGTTAAATTTGTTAAAAACAATTCACAGTCACTTCAAATTCAGTGTAATATATCTATGCAAAATAATTTTGAGAAAATGACCTTCCATGTTTTTTAAATAGAGATCATGGATCAATCATGTGTTAAGCCATGGATCAATATAGTTGCTAATATCAAGGAGAATATGAACTGTCAAATCACTTTATGTCTAGAATATATAGTTACATTACTTAACTACAGATGCATACTAAAGAAACTAGTTTTACCTAAATATACATTAGACCAAGTCAATATTAACTAACTTCTAAGTGTCTAAATATCTTAACATTCCCCCTTAACAAAAACTCAAGATAAGATTGAAGGATTTACAAAGGTGTGCAATAGGAGAACAATGAAAATTTTCTAAACTCCTAATATAGATTGAAGGTTGGGAAACTTCACTTTTATAAGAGACTTTGTGAAAATGTCTATAACTTGATCATCTATCAGGAAAAAGTGCACGATCTTAATATGTTTGTTACA
>JASDQU010371906.1:176472-187854 GCA_032191745.1 Picea mariana | reverse complement strand
TACCAAGACTCTCGGATCCTAGACCTTTTCCAACTAAAAAATTGGTGCAACAGCCTAACTATAGGGCGCAATCCGCAACTCCACATAGGAGCCCGCAACTACACTCCCCCTCCATCAGGATTCCTCAAACTGAACTTTGACAGGGCAGCAAAAGGAAATCCAGGAGTGGCAGGGGCAGGCGGCGTGATTAGAGACAGTGGCGGTAACATCATATGACTGTACGTTGGGAGCATGGGAAACTCAACCAACAACGTGACGAAATTTGGAGCCCTAAAACTCGACCTTGAAATCCTAAGTCGCACACTCCCTACAGAAAATTCAGGAACATCTGAGAACTTCGAATACAATGGAGTTGCGCTGGGTGCATAGGTCAGCGAATGCGCTAGCAGACAGGCTCACCAACGAGGGGGTTGGCAAGGAAGGCCTGAAACTAGATGACACCTGGATCAGCATTCCGGATGGGCAACTCGGAACATACTACAACCACCTTGTGGCAAAATATCATGAAGGCAAGTTAAGCATGGAAGGTCACATCAAGGAGGACATCGCAAGGCCCCACAGAAGGTACGCGGGCCCCGGGCAGGATAGGATTGCCCAACACTCTAACACTAATCATCATGCAAGATTATAATAAGCAGCAGAAGGATGAACAGAAGCAAGGCCATTATGCCAGTAAGAGGCATGGGAAACCACGAGTGAAAGGCCAGGCAGCAAGTTGCATGCAACGAATGATGTAAGGCATGTGGGGCAGATGATAACCATGATTGATCCACTAGGACAAGTACAGGTATGAAGAGCAGCACAATTGGATCACAAGGGAGCAAGGGCAGTAATCACATAGGGCAAAAGGATGACCCATCATGACCATACGAGCCTTAATAGGAAAATTGATGAAAGCGCACATCACCGCGAGCAAACCAAGATTGAAAGGACAGGCTCACAGTGGGGAAAGGTCAATAAGAAGAGAGACAGTAGAAATAGACGCAATCAAAAGGAGCGCAACAACAGGGATCATCACAGAGTCCAGGGGAGGGAAAGGAAGAATACCTAGGAAGTGAAGCACAGGCTGAGTAACTAGCACAGGAGCTGCGGCATGCAGAGTAGGATGGCATGTCTAAAGAAAACGCACAGGAAAAGGAACCCCCCTGGGAAGGAAGTCTCGAACAGTCTGAGGTGGAAAATAAGAATGGCACAAGACGCGAAAGATGTGAAGGGCACCTTCCAAACTCGAGTTGCGCCGAAGGGGAAGGCAACCATCACCCGATGGGAGAAGGAATTATAGAACAAGTGCAAAAGTAAAGCGCAGGATGCATTGGTACAGGAAGCGGACTGGGTAACTGATCTGGGGGGCACGCAACCCAGGGAAACCCTCTTCTACAAAATGGTGGAGATGGCGTGGTTAACTAAGATGATGATCAGAAAAGTAATTTCAGAGAGTGAAGAAGCCAGGCAGGAGGATAACAAGGAAAACAAGACAATGTTTGACGAGATCCTACGTCACCTCAGCAGTCTCGAAACTATTACCAAACTATTAGTAGAGGTAGAGAAGGACCAGAAATGCAAGATGCAGCGTTTGGCTACCCAGTTCCACCTCTACCTATGTTATGTCCATCACATGGACATCACGCCCGCCGATGGACACAGTGCACCAGCTCAAATCAGGAAGACTCGCATGACCTCACAGAAGGAAGATAACAAGAGCCGGGCAGATGGTGGGAAGGAGCACCCCCAAGTGTAGAAACACTTCATCGTTCCAGGTTAATGCTTGGGTAGTCTATAGGCAGTCATGGGTAGTCTATAGGCAGTCATGCCATGCCTTGTCAGGTTATCTCATATATCTTTCTCGCTCTGGTTTAGAAGGATGTTTTTAGTTTATCCCTTTATGTATATGCTTTTTCTCCAACTGAACATGGAAGGTCTGGTCTAGTTTCCCCTGGTAGCAGACCATAACCATCCCTCGCTAATTTCAAATTGCGCAACTAGGGACCCCCTGGTCTGGTTTCCTTCTAGGCAGACTAGGAGACCCACCTTTTGTATCATATTATCTTCAGTAATATAGATCCATACACTCACTTACAAAAAAAAAACATTTATTAAAGCAACCATTTCTAATGTTGATTGTGTGACAAAATTTCTCAAAATCAATATAAGGTACTTGCTGGTCAATTACTTCAATATTGCCGAGAAACATGCGTTTGACATGCCAAAATTTGATTTCACGTTGTACAGTAACATTGTTGTCCCAAGTTGGGTAGACTTTGACCAAGCACTAGGTCCAAAGAGAGGGGTGTTGGAAGAAGATTTTAGGCTTTCGAAAATGGTATCATTGATATGAGCATCATCCCCTAGCTCATCGTTTTGGAATGCATCTAACAACATTGTCTCCATGGGAGTCGTATCCCGTAAGTAATCATCCATACCAACCTCTTTTTTATTGTCTCCATTGCCAACTTCTGAAGAACTACTATTGTTGTAGTCATTCCTAATTGGTAAATCTGGACGTAGTGGGAATGGAATAGGTGGTTTCTTCAACCATTCTTGGTACGCTTCATCTCTGAGTTGTGCTATGATTGCAGCCTTCTCTCGAGTTGACATTGTTGTGGGGTGCAATGAAAGATGGTAGGTAGGTCGCTCATCATCAAAAGAATCCTAATTTCAAAAATATTGAACCTTAGTACATCAATGATATTAGTAAGCAATATTCTTAAGAACAACGGAACGAGACTGGAGCAACTGCAATCTAGGGTTTGGTAGACGCGACCACAACAGAGGACAACATGAGTACCAAGGGGGGTGGTAATGGAGCCCCCTCATACAAGCAGGTAGTAGTAGACAGAGGGAAAGGCCCATGAGGCGTAATTTTCAAGGCACCAATGACAAGCACCTCGAGATCGGAAACGAAAAAGAGTCAGGAAAGTAACCAGAGGAAAGGCGACAACATGGGGGAAGAAACCAGACAACCTCAGAATGTTGCGCAAGAAACAACGAGCTCCAATGGGGTTGAAGGGCACAACCCATGTAAACCAAAAACAACAATGATACCCAAGGTAATATTGGATGATCCGCAAATGCAACTCTACAGGGACCAGATGAAGACGCATGCGCTAATCTACAAGTTTATGGGGTTGTGTCCAACAGAAAGAATGTTGTGCAACTGGATTAAATATCAATGGAAGCCAAGCGGAGAAGTGGATCTCCACCTGGGCTCTAAAGGTTTCTTTACAACATTTTTTATGAACCTGGAAGATAGGGATAAGATCTTTGAGGGGGGGGCATACTTCCACACCTCAATAGGACTGTACATGTGACCATGCAAGGAAAACTTCTCCCCAGAAAAAGAAACCTTCAAAAATGTGTATGTATGGCTGAGACTTTACTCTTTCTCGTTAGATTATTGGTTACCCTCCACCTTTGAAGCAATAGCGAACAAACTGGGAAAATATGTGAAGACATCATAAGCAACCCGAAAAGGACGATACACCTCCTACACAAGAATCTGCATATAGATGGATGTGTTGGGGGCACTCCTAGAAGCCATAAGCCTAGAATTCAGGGACGAGGAATGGATACAAAACATTGACTACGAGCAGATCTCATTCAGATGTCGAAGATGCCACGAACATGGGCACCTTATCATAGAATGCCCGCTCATCAAAAAACAAGAAGCGGAGGACACCAAACTACAGCAGGACGAAGAAGGGTTTATAAAACAAAACCACATAAACAGAGCTAACAACAAACAAAGTAAAACCCCAACAGGGAGCAACTCGGAGGCCAAGAATAAAGTAGAAGGACAGGACAAGACCAACAGAGAGGAGGAAGGAGGAAAGGAAAAAACAAAAGCTAAAGAAGTAAGGGAACAAGCTACCAATGAGGATACAGATAGCCCAATAAAGGGGATGGGACAGGGGGGTAGCGCAACTACTATGGACAAAGAAACCAAAGATACCCCCACCCCCATGCAGGAGGCATACGGAGACGCAGAAATGACTCCAAGCGAGGTAGGAGTAGAAGACCCTGATCTCAGAGACATCGTGGAAAGGGAAGGGATCGACCTCCCGAACATATTGGAGCAATGGAAAAGGCAGGGCATTGATAATGTACCAGCGAAGCAACTAGATCGCATCCAATACATGTTTCTCCTAAGGGAGGAATTCAAATCCAAAGGGCTCGAGCGCACACACGGGGAGATAGGACACCTAGGAGTCAAAGCAGATGAAGGACAACTGCAACTCTCACCCAAGCAGACGAGAAGGAAAAAAGGCAGGAAATCAAATAGCGTACCTCTCCAAGAACTAGGATCTCTACTGATAAACTTAGGTAAGATCAAAAATCTCTTTCCCAACTCCCCCCCCACATGTTTAAATGAAGATTATAACATGGAATATAAGAGGCCTAAATAGCCCACGAAAGTAGAGAATTCTTAGAAATCGACTTAGGAAGGAACAACCGAACCTCTATTTCATCCAAGAGACAAAATGCAGTGTAGATAGAATGGAAACAATCGGGAAAACACATTGGAGCAAGTACAATATGGTGATTGTCGAAGGACAGCAGATGGCAGGAGGGATCCTCACATTATGGAACTCACAAGTGATGAACCTAATAGCAGCTGAGGCTACCAGGCACACACTGTCGGTTAACATGCAAATCATTGGGAATACAGAAATGATCCTATGCACTAATGTGTATGGACCCCAAATACTAGAGGAAAAGAGAAGAATGCTTCTAGACCTAGAAGACCTAAAAACCCGCTCCAGCGACCTCCACTGGATCCTGGTAGGAGACTTCAACATCATCACATCACTTGTGGAAAAAAAGGAGGCACCAGAAGGTTGGATAGAGATGCGGAAGATTTATCAACATTCATAGACACAGTGGAGATGGTGGACATCATTACCAATAACAGACACTTCACTCGGAACAATAAACAGATAAATCAACATCAGGTTGCGACAAGACTGGACAGATTCTTGGTGTCAGAATCCATCATTATGGAGGGGTTAACTTTAGATTGCAACATCCTTCCATGAGGAGGTTCTGATCACTGGCCAGTTCAACTTGAAGCAGATTTCCCAACCACCCCGAAGAATAGACTGTTCATATTTGAGAAATTCTGGATTGAACACCCCACCTTTAAGGAGAACATCAACCAATGGTGGCAGGAGGAACAACTAGAGCAAGGTACATGGATTTTCAAACTCTATAAGAAACTAAAGTACATCAAATATAAGCTTAGGGAGTAAGGAAATCTTTGGCAACATAAACCAAGAGAAGAAAAATATTGAAGACAGAATGAGAAAACTCCAGGAAGTTTGCATAGCGGAGGGCTACACAGAGGAACGAAAAAAGGAAGAGATCCAAATGACCCAGAAATGGGAAGGAAGATGCCAGCAGGAAGAAATTCTATGGCGCCAAAAATCCCAAATCAGATGGCTAAAGGAAGGAGAGAGGAACACTAAGTTTTTCCATAGAACAACCATTGCCAGAAGAGCACACAACAAAATCTTGAAAATCAAGGATCAAGATGGGATCGAGCCAGAATCCCATAAGGAAATAGAGAATACCTTGGTAAGCCACTTCCATGGGATAGCCCAGGAACACAACAAAGACCGAACGGAGGCCATTCAGAGGATTACGCAACACATCCCCAGACTAATCACAGAGGAACAGAATAACAACCTAAACAAACCCATAGCTAAGGAGGAAATTGATCAAGTAATCCAGGAGATGTCCAACAAGAAAGCCCCAGACCGAGATGGTTTCACAGTGGAATTCTTCAAATCCTATTGGGAAGTGGTCAAACACGATGTGTATAGGGTGGTGGAGGACTCTAGACGGTCAACCTCCATCCTAAAAGCGTTAAACGCCACAATGATTACTCTAATCCCCAAAGAACATGAAGCAAGGACCCCTGACCGATACAGACCCATAGCATTATGCAATGTGGTTTACAAGATAATCTCTAAAGTCATAGCCAATAGATTGAAACCCCTCCTACCCACACTGATTTCACAAGAACATACGGGTTTTGTGGAAGGTCAACATATCATGGACAACATAATCCATGCTCATGAGATAATTCACACACTGAAAATCCAGAGGAGAGGGGGGATGATAATACAACTAGACCTAGAAAAAGCCTATGACAAAATCAGCTGGCACTACATGGTTAAGACTCTGGAAGCTTTTGGTTTCTCCCAACACTAGATCAGATGGATTATCAGCCTAGTCTCAATGACAAGTTTCTCGCTCCTGATAAATGGAGCCCCAACTAAGCCCTTCTGGCCTACTAGAGGCATTACATAAGGAGACCCACTATCCCCCTTCCTGTTCATCTTGATGATGGAAGGTCTCATTTGAAGCATTAAAAGCGCAACAACAACAGGAGAAATTACAGGCCTCAAACCTTTCGAAAATTGCCCTACTTCCACACACCAACAGTTTGTAGATGATACCTTGCTCCATGGCATACCCACGATCAAGGAAGCAAAAACTTTCAAACGGATCTTAGAAGAGTTTGGGGAAGCCTCGGGAGCCGAGATCAACCATTCCAAATCGATGGTCAACTTTTTCAACACCAACCCTGCTATCTAACGGAACCTGACAAATATTCTGGGCTTTGAGCACAAAACTCTCCCAACTAAATACTTTGGCATCCCCTTGATGGACATAGTTTACAAAATGGCAACCTGGGAAGGAGTGATCAACAAGCTATAGGAGAGGGTGAAAAACTGGACGTACAGATCCCTCAACCTAGTGGGGAGACTGGTGCTGACCAAGACAGTTCTGTAAGCAATTCCAACCTACATGATGTCAGTATTTCTCGCCCCCAAAGGGATACTACAAAAAATAAGGACCATCAAAAGGGTCTTCCTATGGCGAGGAGCTGAAACTAAGAAAAAATGGGCCCTAGTGGCTTGGGAGAAGGTTTGTAAGCCAAAATGCAAAGGAGGACTGGGGTTACAAGATCCACAAGTACCCAATGAAGCCTATGGGGCGAAACTCTGGTGGTGATGGGTTAAAGAAACTTCTACCCCGTGGGCAACCCTCTGGAAGGCCAAGTATGCTCTGGACATAACCGACCAGGACCGAATTCGTTTTATGGGCACCGGGGAGGGATCAGCAATCTGGAACCTAGCTTGGTGCAACAAGACCTGGGTCCAGACACACAGCTTCTGGGAAGTAAGAAATGGTAAAACAGTCAGATTCTCGGAGGATGCCTGGCAATAGGAACCCAAGATGGGAAATCTGGATAGGGGGGAACTCCAATAGGACATGGTCATGCAAGGCAAAACCAACATCCACCACTATTGGAAGCAAGAAACAGATCGAAACAAAAGGAGAATCTGGGATAATTTCAACTCCCAAACTAGCGATCGGACCACAACCATCGCGAAAGAGGTGGAGGAGGAAATGAGGAAAAGGAAAATTGCAGTCTCAGATGAAGAAGACCAATTAAGATGGGGCCGAAAAAATGGCGGGGAATTCAATTTGAAGGAAACACGACATTATATCGAGGACCAAGAACAAGAAGATCCAACGCAACTATGGGATAAGCTCTAGAGCAGCCCTCAGTGGCCAAAAATAAAAATCTTCAAATGGTTAGTACTTCACAACCGAATTCTAACCTGGGAAAACCTAAGAAAAAGGGTCTTCATAGGTCCGTCATGGTGCCACCTCTGTCAAACTAAGGAGGAAACAACAAATCATCTTCTCGATGAATGTAGTTACATAACAAAGATCTGGGATTGGGCGGCAGGTATTTTTCGACAGTCCAATAGGACCTGAGGTAACATCTACGCAACCATCAATAACTGGCATGAGAGTTACAGCGAAAATGAAGAGGTGAATCTATGCTAGAATCGCATTCCAGGGATGATCATATGGACAATATGGAAAGAAAGGAACCGGTGCATCTTCAAGAATGAAAGCCTTCCGGAAAGGAAAATCAAAGAAAAAATAATCTCCATGACAAGAGAAACGGTGCAAAGCCACCACTACCAGAATGGGAATGCGCAACTCACAGGACAAGACTCTAGAGTCCTAGAAGCTTTTCATCTGAAAGACAGGTGCAACCGTACACAAATAGGGCGACGAACACCGCAACTCCAACTAGGTGAGCGCAACTGAAACCCCCCTCTAGCAAGGTCACTCAAGTTGAATTTTGACAGGGTGGCAAAAGGAAACCCAGGCCTGACAAGAATGGGTGGGGTTATCAGGGATAGTGGCGGCAAAATAATCCGGTTGTACGCCAGCAGTATACGAAAGTCAACTAACAACGTCGCGGAATTCGGAGCCTTGGAGATCAGACTCGAGATCCTAAGCTGAGAAAGGATGGCAAACACAATCATGGAAGGTGACTCCACCCTAGTAATCAACACCGTGAAGAGACTCCAAAATGGCACCAGAGTGGGAAAAGTTCAGAGACACTGGCGCTTGGCACACTCCCTACAAAAAATCCAGGAGCATCTGCAAAATATGAACATAGTGGAGTTGCACTGGGGACGCAGGTCAGCGAATGGCCTGGCGAATAGAATCACTAATGAAGGGGTCAGCAAGGAAGAATCAGAGTTAGACAACACCTGGAGCAACATCCCAAACGGTCAATTCAGAACAAACTGTACACAACTAGCGACAAAAGACTGTGACGAAAGCTTAAGTATGGAAGGTCACATCTAGAGGAGTAGTGCAAAGCCAATAGGTGGGCACGACGAATCCAGGCAGAATATTCATGGCCAACACCCAATTACAAGTGACAATGCGGGATCTAACCACACAACAAATGGAGGTACGACCTCAAGGTCAAATCAGTAGTAAGAAGTGCAAGGTTAAGGTAGGGGAAAGTACAAACGGGACTCAGCAGGTCGTGAGTGACGTAGGACAAAAGTTGTTACCACGCAACAATAGGATCACACCCCTTCCAAGAATAGGTACGGTGAAGAGAAAAGTTGGTCACATAACGAGCAGGGGAAAAGGTCGACACAGGGATAATGGCCAGACTGTCATGGTCACACATACCGAGACAGGGAAAAATGATGGGAAGGACCACTTCTATGGGCAGACCATGATTGCAAGGACAAACCTGCAGCAGAAGAATTTCCATAAGAGGCGAAACACTAGGAATTGATGTAGTTGTACAAAGCGTAGCAGAGGAAGCCACCATAAAAACAAGGGCCCGACAAGAAAAAACCCCTAGGTAGATAGGAACAGGAGGAGATTTCACGGAAAGAACCACCGCAAGCTAGCGAAGATGGTGCGTATAAAGAAAACACACGTCAAAAGAAACACCTAGATGAACGAAAATCCGATGAGCCAGAGGAAAATTTCAAGGATGGAGCAAGCAACCCGAGATGCCAAGGGCACCTTCCAGGCGCTGGTCGAACCGAAGGGTCAAGCGACCATCACCAAATGGGAGAAGGAAATCACTACCAAGCGTAAAGGCAAAGCCTGGAAGGAACTGAGACAGGAAGCGAACTGGATAATGGACCCAAGGACCAGGCAGTCCAGGGAAACAATTTACCACAAGACGGTAGAGATGGCCTGGCGGACAAAGATGTTAATAGCCAAAGTGAGCATAGAAAAGAAAGTTGCCAGCCGGAAGGGTAACAAGGCACAAAAAAAAATTCTAAAAGAAATATTGAGTCGCCTCAGCACCCTAGACGCCTGTACAAAATGAATTACAGAGGACCAGAAGAATCAAAAGGAGAAGCTAGAGCGAATGGTTGCCCAATTCCACTTATACTTGCGCTACATCCACCATATGGACATTACTCATGTTGATGGGAATGGAGCACCAGCCCGAATCAGGAAGACCTACACGGTGGCCCAGCGGAAGGAGAGCAAGGACAAGGCGAAATAAGGAAAGAAGAATCTCATGATCCTAGACTAGCGTTGGGTAACAACGGATCACGGAATATTACTGGGTCAGTCTTAATTGTTGTCTTGTTTTTTTGGTTTTCTGGTTTTGTTATGGTTAGTCTGTCAAAACTGAATATAACGGTACTGGAACGGTTTCCCAATGTGGCAGTCCAACTATACCCCTATGATATCTCAAAGAACGCAACTCTGGAACCTCTGGGTTGGTTTCCTTTTTGGCAGACCAGGGAGTACCGTTTTTTTGTATATTAGCCTTTCTTAGTAATACAGATACTCACACTCACTTACCAAAAAAATAAAAAAAAAAGATATTAGTAAGCACAATGCAATAATTTGTTTGTTCAAATTACATTATACCAAACAATTATTACCATTGTCGACCAAGGATTGCGGCTAGAAGATGGAATGTCACAATTGGCAAGGTAAAGCGGTTGTCCATTTTCATCTATCGACTGCTTGCAGTCTGTTGCTTCTAATAAGACCTTCGACATTTTTGAACCAGTATTGGAATATTTTATGCATCTTAACTCGATTCTAAATCGGGATCTTGCAAATTTGGATACATTTTTATTCAAATTGACATGGATAAAAAAAAAATCAATGAGATAATCGAAACATAAATAAAATAAGTTAAACTTACTGGAGATGGAAAGGGAGAACTTCGCGATGGACTTTGCGCAATATGGAATGGGATGGAATTTGACGAATTGGCCATTTGATCATATAATAAGGTTCCCTCCCTGCATTTCAACAAAATTAGCATTAAATTTTCCTGTACATATCTAAAATAAATTTCGAGAACCATACCACAATCTGAGTTTGAATATAGTTTTGAAACCATTTTTTAAGAATAAGACAACATAAACGTAAAATGTATACTGAAGTATTGCAAGTCATGTGAATTCATACTAAAAGATCATTTGAGATGAATATACTATTTTATGTGCAAATAAAAGTTCAAATAACTTTAAAAGCATCTCGATGCACATATAAACCACACACGCACCGGTGCGCATATTAACAATAAATATCGGTCCATTGAAAAATCAACCACACCATGTTTCAAGACTTTGTTAATAAAAAACAATTATATGTCTCTGGTGCGTCAATTAATATGGACGCACCGGTGTGTAATGTAATATAGTTGCACTGGTGCGTCTTACATAAATGCAAGGTTGTGCCCAAAAAAAAAAAAAAAGGTGAATTTTTTTATACAATTAAAAAAAGAGTTGGAATCGAATTTCATAAAGCCATTTAAATACTAAAAAGTTATTCACTATTTCATTATTTTGCAAAATTTTGCAGATGAGAGACTTGCAAGAGAGACATACGGAGAAACACTGTGGAGGAGAAGAATACTTTGGAACCACAATATTATTCAGAATATGAGAATTTGAAGGGTATGGTGATTCATTCTAAACCCTTTTTCATAAAAAAAGAATTAATAATAAGAAGGTATTCAATATTTTGATTATTCTGTCAAAATTTACAGGAGACAGATTT
>JASDQU010371906.1:136087-152694 GCA_032191745.1 Picea mariana | reverse complement strand
AACACGAAACATGGATTAGAGCTCATACATTATCAAGTCAAAGAACAGCGTGCAAGCACCAAGTAACCAGAAGAAGGAACCCATGAGGGGGAACTGCTATGACTCACTGCATCTATATATATATATATATATATATATATATATATATAATTAAATAATAAAAAAAAAAGTAATAACAGTAGAAATAAAGTAAACTTATGGGCCTGAGGCCCAATCTCCAAGACCACTAGCTATCGATTACACTCCAAGCCACAAGCCTCGCATGCTACACATCACAATTTAGACGACAAATCTAATCCCAACACTTAGCACCATGCACCAAAGCCAAGGGAGGATCCTACAAGGGATGTATTGTTTTTTTCACGACACTAAAAGTAATAATAGAGAAAAAAAAAATATTGGGTCTGAGACCCAAACCCTAACTATTTCATAAAATTACAAGATCAAACAGTCACAACAAACAAGCTAGCGCCCAAGTGCCAAACACAAGCCGAACCGCCCACGATTCAATATCGAACAAACAAGCCAGCGCCCTTGAGCCAACGCCGAACATACAAGCCAACATCGAACACCAGACAGTAACAAAAAATATTGTCTCGACATTATATTTAAACCACAGTTCACATCATTCGAGTAAGTCAAACCAGATGCCTAGCCATCAGGGAGGAACCACAACGAGCCCACAAGTCATCCATTATGCACTACGCATGCAGGTCCAATCTCCAATTATCGAGATAAGCCCTAAGCCATGTCACAACACAAAGCCATCGACCAATACACAAGTCAAAAAAAAAAAAACCAGCACCAAGGTCGAGACCAAAGGCCAGGCCAGGCTAGACCACGAGAGAAAGTTTTCTCGCACTACGTGTTCGACCCTTTTTTTTACAGGGATTATATTGTTTCAGTGAAATATTGGGCATTGAGACCAATCTCTAACTGTACAGGGAAAGCACACAGACAAAGAACTCAAATGTGAAATGAGAATACCTACAGGTTTGCTCGCAAGAAGCCAATGTATTGCACTACATGTCGATAAAGGTGGGAGACTACACGTCAAGCACACATGCCAAGCACCCGAGAGATATACCAAGTCAAATACCATACAACGCCAAGTCAAATGTCGAGCCCAAAGCTGATAAAGAATCCATGAGGGGCGCCATAGTGCATAACGTGTCGTGTTTCCGTGCTCATAGGATTCAAAACCACGACCTGTTGGTTGAGCGAGTCGAGGAAAGAGTCCACACGGAGCCGAAACTCGTGTAGTTCGTGAGGTAAGCCAACAAACCACACTTTGTGCTAAACCACGATACCATTCCAAGTGTCGAGCGAGAACCACGACGGAGGAGTAGAGGGAACGACCATGGCGGTCGACTGTGTAGCCAGGGGCCTCGCAAGAAAAAAAAAGAGTGGGAAAATGAGAGTTTAGGGTTTAGTTAAGGAAAGTCGGAGGAAGCGATGGTGGGGCACGTGGGCTTCATGCGTGCCCGCACTTTTTTTTATTATTTTAATTTATTTAATTATTTTAATTTTTATTGTATTTTGTTTATTGTAATTTATATTTTTATATATTATTTAATTATTCTTTTAATTTTTATTAATTTTAATTTTAATTGCCTAAATTAGTTTAAATTTTAATTATTTAATAAAACAAGAAAACTTATTTAGTTTAAATTTATTTTAAGCCTTAATTATTTAATAATAAAACATGGTTTAAGCTTTAATTAGTTTAATCTTTAATTTAATAATAAAATTTAGATTAAACTTTAATTATATATTTAAGTTTATGTTTTAAAATAAAATTAAGGTAAGTATGATTAATCAAGGGTGATTAAGTATGTTTTATAAGTATAATTAATGCGATTAATTAAAAGTGGTGAATCAATTGAAATGATTAATTAAATTAGTGATTAATTATGTACTTAATGAGTTAATCACTAATAATAATATTAATTTCCGGGATTAAATTGAATGTGTGGATTAATATGATTGAAACTTAGGTTAAAGTTTAGTCTAGATTTTTTTTTGAGTTCTTAATAATTAATCAACATTAGGTTGAAAATCACATTAATTAGTTTTAAACAAAAAGTTTAAGGACTTAGACCAGGATAAGATGGAGGGGGCTTCATGCGCACTAGGAAGGTAAGTTAGAGGAGTTGGCGAGTGTGGTACAGTGATAGCATAGCTACCAGGCGAGAGGGTCAGTAGTTTCCTTAGGTGAAGACATTGAGCTTAGACACTTTAACCCTAACCTAGCCACTTCTCCTAAAGAGAGTAACGTCTGTTTACAGACAAGTAAAAAAAAAACTTACGCCTAACCCCGTTTTCAAGTTTAAGTTGCACAAATGTGAATTGCCTTAGACTCTCCCTAACAAACTTTTGGTTGACGCAGATTCATTTATATAGGATGGTTAGGACTCAAGGAAATCACAGCAGAGGGGCATCATCACAAAGACTACCAACTCCGCCACCACCATCGCCTGAATTAGCTCTCATTCTGCGTTCTTTGGAGGCCATAAATGAGACTCTAAAGGGGCATCAGCTAGCAGGGATTGAAGTGGAGCTCCCACCATCTGGAACTGGTAATCTTGAAGTGTCGATGGATTCAGGGGGAGGGCCTCCACCCGAAGACATCACTAGAGAACTGTAGAAGATCAAACTTCCATAGTTTGCCAGAGGTTGTGCCAGTGAATGTGCAGAGGCATGGTTAGAAGGAATGACATGATGTTTCACCTTAAGATATTATGCTTCCACATCAAAGGCAAAAATAACTATCTTTCAATTAAGGGACAGTGCCCTGAATTGGTGGGGCAACCTGGAGAGGCAGTTGCACCTTACCCCAGACACCATCTCTTGGGAACTTTTTGAGGAAAGGTTTCGAAGGAAATATCTACCAGCTTACTATGAGGAACAATAGGTGGGAGCATTTCATGCTCTAGTACAAGAGAACAAGATCGTGGAAGAGTACGAGATCAGGTTCATGGAGTTGGTGAAGTATGTTTCATACATGGATAATGATCAATGACAGGCAAAACGCTTTGTCTATGGGTTAAACCCTAATATAAGGGCCATGGTACGGATGTGGAAACTGTCTTCAGTAGCAGAAGCAGTTGAAAATTCACGTTATGCTGAGGAACACATGAGATTAAATGGAGGAATGAAATCGACCTTTCCACGTCATCCTAAATTCGTGGGGAAGGCCCTTAAGACCTTCTCTAGGGGAGGGATCTCTAGTCCACCTCCTTATGGTAATAGAGTCGCACTAAGGACATTTTCCACAGGTATTTCAATGGTAACAAGTGTAGCATCCCGCTCATCACCAACGACGCAAGCAGGTTCATGACCATCTCAGGGAGCAACTAGTAGGGGTAGGGGTTCCAAGGGAAGGAACTCATTTTAGAGACCGTCACAGAGAAGTGCGCAGGTTCAATCTCATGTTACATGTTGGGGATGTGGAGGACCCCATTACCAGCGTGACTGCCTAGATTTGCAAGCAGGATTTGTGCATAGAGAAGGAAAGGCCCCGATGGGAAGAGAAAGCGATAGCCACCAGATTTATACAACAGTTAATAATTGCCAGGCAGAACATCAATCCACAGTGGTGGAGTCGTCAGGTACACTAAACCATTTCAATGTTAAAATTTTATTTGATTCTGGTGCTACAAATAGTTTCATTTCACCATTTGCATTAGAAAAGAGTGGGTTGGCAGCCTACGAGCACGACGACTTTNGAAAAACAAGCGGTAGGACCAAGCATTGACAATTGTCTAGTAGACCTGGGAGTGTGTACTACCAAGTTGAAGGTATACGCCACTTCCCTCAGGATGTATGACCTAATCATTGGAATGGATTGGTTATAAGCCCATCGAGCTATGGTAGATTGTTTTTCAAAAAAGGTGCTTTGTGTTGACGATGAAGGAAGGCCAGTAGAGATCCACGGTGTACGGAGAAGGGTGTCTCTACGCTTTATCTCAACTATGAAAGTTAAACGGTGCATGAGGCAAGGGTGTTGACTGTATGTAGTGGAAGCAGTGAGTGAAAGGAAGGGACCCTCCTTGAATCAGTGCCCAGTATTGTCAGAGTTTAAGGATGTTTTTCCGAATGAGTTGCTAGGGTTACCTCCTGAGAGGGAGCTTGATTTTACTATTGAGCTAAAACCTAGTGCAAAACCAATTTCCAAGACTCCGTATAGGATGACAACGCTAGAAATTTGTGAGTTGTAGATGCAGTTAAAATAGATACTTGACTTAGGGCTAATAAGGCCCAGTGTCTCACCTTGGGGTGCACCACTAATCGTTGTGAAGAAGAAGGATGGTTCCTTATGACTATGTATAGATTATAGGGACTTGAACCGTGCTACAGTGAAAAATAGGTACCCAATGCCACGAATAGATGACCTCTTTGATCAAATGAAAGGAGCAGTGGTATTCTCAAAAATCGATTTGCGATCAGGGTATCACCAGTTAAGGATTAAGGAAGGCAATGTTCCTAAAACTGCCTTTCGAACTCAGTTTGGGCATTATGAGTTCGTTGTAGTACCTTTCGGATTGACCAATGCACCAACAATATTCATGAGCCTCATGAATGGTGTATTCTGGAAATACTTAGACTGCTTTGTACAAGTCTTTCTAGATGATATCCTCATCTATTCCAAGAACGAAAGAGAACACGAGGAACACTTATGAGTAGTGTTGTCCTGCCTTAGAGAGAACAAATTGTTTGGGAAGTTGTCTAAGTGTTCCTTCTTCTAGAAAGAAATTCATTATTTAGGTCATATAATTTCTGGTGAAGGAATCTCTGTGGACCCAGAAAAGGTAAAGGCCATTATGGAATGGTCAGTGCCGAAAAATGTTCATGAGGTGAGAAGCTTCATGGGGCTAGCAGGTTACATCGGAGATTTGTGGAAGGGTTCTCTAAAATAGCGAAACCCATCACCACTTTGTAGTGAAAGGGGGTCAGGTATGAATGGAAAAAAGAATGTGATAGTGCATTCATCGAGCTTAAGAGGTTACTAACTAGTGTGCCAATTCTACGAGTGTCGGATATGGAAAAGGACTTCACAGTCTGCATGGATGCCTCGAAGCAAGGCTTGGGGGCCATGGTAATGCAGGATGGAGGAGTGATAGCTTATGCATCAAGGAATTTGAAGAAACATGAGGAGATTTATGCTACTCATGATTTAGTGTTGGCAGTTGTAATGCTAGCTCTGAAACTTTGGAGGCACTATCTAGTAGGGTGAAACTTTGAGCTCAAAACAGACCATCAAAGGTTAAAACATATCTTCACTCAAAGGTATCTGAATTCCAGACAAAGGCAATGGAGTGAGTTCATGAGTGAGTAGGATTTTGGTATTTCATATATCAAGGGAAAAGAGAATGTGGTCCCGGATGCCTTGAGTAGGAGACCACGTGTCTTCTCCTTGGTACCCTTAAAATTCAATCTGAGGGAACGTGTGTTGACGCAAATCCTTGGAGACAGTTGTTATTTGAAGGTTACTTCAAACCTCCAGAGTGGGAGGCAATTAGATCCAAAGTATGAAGGATATAGTCTGGAAGTAGATGGACTATTGAGATATCGAGGAAGGATGTACAATCCTGAAGGTGGGGATATTCGAAGAATCATACTGAAGGAAGCCCATAGAGAACTTTATTGTGCACATCCGGGTGTGAAGAAAATGTACGTAGAAATGAGGAAGCTCTTCTTCTGGGTAGGTATGAAGCGCAATGTAGTCCATTTCGTCGCCAAGTGCCTAGAGTGTCAACAAGTGAAATCCAACCACCATCACTTGACAGGTCTCCTACCACCACATGATGTTCCTATGACCAAGTGGGAAGTCATTTCTATGGATTTTGTTGTGGGGTTGTCGCTCACATCTCATAGACACAATGCCATCCTTGTGATAGTTGATAAGTTGACCAAGAGTGCTCATTTTATTCCGGTTAGAGACACTTATTATTTCATTGATGTGGCACACATGTTTGTAAGTGAGGTCATCCATTTGCACGAGATACCCAAGAAGATCATTTCAGATAAGGACTCCAGATTCACTTCTAGGTTTTGGACAAGTTTGCAGTCAGCATTGGGGACTCAGTTGAACTTAAGTACAACTTATCATTCTGAAACATATGGGAAAACCGAGAGAGTAAATAAGGTTATGGAAGACATGCTTAGGATGTATGTTATGGATAATCAAACCCATTGGGAGAAGTACCTACCTTTGGTAGAGTTTGCCTACAATAACAGTTTTCATAGCTCCATCAGAATGCCACCCTACGAAGCTCTGTATGGAAGGCCCTGCAGAACACAATTGAGTTGGGAAAGATTAGAAGACCGAGTAACAGTTGGGCCAGAATTGATTCAAAAGACGGAGGAATAGGTGATTCAGATTAGGCAGAGACTAAAGAAAGCACAGGATAGACATAAAAGTTATGATGATGCACATAGGACTGACCGAAGTTATAAAGTGGGAGATCAGGTTTTCATTCATATCAGGCCTAATAAGAGTAGTACCATTCGGTTCGGGAAGGGGACAAAGTTGTCACCTCGATTTATAGGACCGTTCAAAATCCAAGAGAAAATTGGACCCGTTGCCTATCGTCTCGTACTGCCATCCCACTTGCATAAAACTCATAATGTTTTTCATGTATTTGTTCTACGTCATTATGTTGCTAATGAATCACATAAACTAAATTGGAAGGAATTGCAAGTATCAAATGCGGGAACCCTCACGGTAGAACCATTACGCATATTGGACCGTAGAGTTCGACAGCTGAGAAACCATTTGGTAGACCAAGTTAAGGTTCAGTGGGACAAGTATAGTCTAGGATTTGCTACTTGGGAGGATGCCTAGACATTACGACAAGATTATCCCTCACTTTTTTGACCACCTCGAGAATATGTTTCTCGAAGGTTGGGTGTATATAGCACCACCTTTTGACTTAGACAACTAAAATTACCTAAGGCATAATCACCTTTATTTTCTTTTCACAGTGAAACTATTAATGATACACTTGAACTTTTAAGACGTATGGACCTTTATGAATGTTTAAATGTATTTGAATGATGATGGGTATGATGTGATCTACTATGTGAATGTAAATTCTATAAATGTTTAAATATCACTTGAATGATGATGGATATGATGCGATATACTATGTGAATGTGAATCCTATGAAGGTTTAAATGTTATTTGAATGATGATGGATATGATGCGATATACTATGTGAATATGAATCCTATGAAGGTTTAAATGTTATTTGAATGATGATGGATATGATGCAATCTATTATGTAAATGAAAATTCTATGAATGGGTAATGTTAATTGAATTATGGGGATATTATGAGATATATTTCTAACTTGAAAAAATTGATGTTAAATTTGTTGGTACGTGGATACCGAATTGAGATTATGGTTGTATGCAATTACATGATGATAATGCATAGATATGTATGAGTTTGTGTTAAAGACTAATCTGTAGGTCAATGGGCTATGAAATAACCAAGGAATAATAGTAATGAAAGTGGATGTCATGACCACCGACCGAGAAACAATATGGTATGAATATTTGTATGTGAAATTATATTGGTTTGAATGCATTGCTATGATATGTGGACCAGTGCAGGATTTCAGGTGCTGAGACTGCCTAAAACTGAATAAATGATGAAAAAATTCCTAGCAACATGGTGCCACTGTATATTCCATTGTAGGGTGTGGACCCTAGTCCTATTAGGAGGGGTGGTGGCCTTTCCCACCGTGTATCCTCCGAAACCTAGAGTCATGGGAGGACGGTGTTAGCTCACACTCCCCTAGATGTGTGATGATGACTGTCAGTTGCCTGCTGGGAAAGCTTGGTCAAAGATAGTGACACTTCCGCTTACAGGTTCTATTTGGAGTTAGGTCAATATAGTTGACACTCCAAGATAGTCTAGCAGAGGAAGGATAGGGATGGAAGATGGAAGTAAGATAGGGAGGAAGGATGAGTAGAAATAGTTAAGAGTGTATGGAGATTTGCCTTATGGTGGAATTTTTTGTTTTTCCTTCTAAAAAGAAAATGTGTATATATGTATATTCATAATTACTTAACTAAACTACAATTGTCTAANACAAACAATTGATTGGTTTATTATCTTTTATAAATTGAATAGTCTAGTTGATTGGATTGGATGCATACAAAAATTACTATAGAGGTGATAGTTATTGTTATTAGTACATGCACGAGACTTGTATGTATTAGCTACACATGCACTTCTTGCACATGTAAACTAGTATGTATGAATTTTCTTGGCTTACTTATTGATAATGTTGGTAATTGGATATGAATGTGTGAACCATGTGTCTTTTCCCTTGTATCATAAAATACTTTAACTTCGAGATGAAGTTTCCTGAAGGGTGGGTGTATGTAACAACCCTAAGTAATTAATCAATTGTCATGATTTAAATAATTGTTTAATGTATATTAGTTTAATTAATTAATTAACTAATTGTCCTGGTTAAATATTTGTTGAATGTATATTGGTTTAATTAATTAAAGGATTAAATATCTGTTTAATAAATTATTAATTATTATTTTGTATCGAAAGATCAACCCATTAATGAAAAGGGGATAAGGTGGTTGACACCTAATTGAAGGAGGGTAGTTGAGAATTAAATGAAGGAAGAAGGCGGTGAATGATGGGGGGGAGGATAAGGAAAGGGGGGAGAATTATTTTGGGGGAGGAGAATTGTATTATGGGCTCTGTTGTTTTTTATTTGGATTATCTGATTGTGGTTTGAGGGAGGATATTGTTGGAGGTTTGTCACAGGGGGCACCAGGGTTGCTGGGGATTTTGGGCTTGGAGGGCCAGGAAACCACAAGGGTTCCTGGAGCTAGGGAGCCAGAGAGGCTCTATTCCTAGATGGTTGGGAGGAAAAGATTCAGTTTTTAGGCAGTTTCAAGCAGTCTACAACAACAGGAAAGAAAGGGACAAACTTCTTCTTCAAGAGGTATTTTTCCAGTATTAATTTTGTTAAGAATGAAAGATATGTTGTGTAATCTATTTTTGACTATTTTGGACTGAATAATTTGCGAATTTGATATCTAAACTGATTAAATTTTGCTAGTACTTCAACATAAATTAGATAGATTTGTTATAATGCAAACATAAATAGTTATAATTCAAAACAGAGATAAAAATTAGATGTCATGTTCAAGAAAGGAAAAGTAATTTAGATTAAAATTTACTATTTAACTTTGAAGCTTAGTAGAGGTCTTACACCTACACTGACCTCTTTTCCATCCCTGAATTCACACAGTGCAGGGAAGTGTTTCTTTGCACGGGCCGGGGGTCATTTTTGTCTCACTTTTAGGGCCACGACGATGGCATTTCAATGAAATTTTCCTTCGATTTTGATGGAAATACAATGCGCGTGGGGTCTCTCACCTTTGAGGTCTTAGAGGAATCTATAGCCACAAGCACAAAGCTTATAGGAATTGGGGATAGATGGTTTAAAAAACACCAGTTGCTACGATCGAGCTATAACAGGGTTTTTAAACCAGAATTTTAGAACATCTTTGGAGCTAAAGGATACTCCAAGGAGTGGATAAAAGAGGAGGTAATTAATCCTCTCATAGTCATTAACATGTTGATCACATGTGAAGGTAGATATTCCACCTTTAAAGCCTTCCACTTTTGATTATTAGCTCACTTTCAGTTCAATAAACCATTGAATTTTCCCTTCTACTTTTTAAAGAGTCTCGAGACGATGTCCTCCCAAGTGAGAAAGAATGTAACCAACCTCGACAATAGCCTCTTTCACCAAGGCCTTATCAAACTACTTTTCTTATCTGAATTGGAGAAACAGGGGAAAACTTGGGATTAGTTCATTTACCAATTTGCAAACCCTCACTTGACAATCGAGACTAGAAAAAAGACACTTTAACTAAGGTCTATTTCTCCATCCAAACCCCACTCTATGAAGACTCCAAAGCCTCCTACACAAGCCATTTATTTACCGAAACAAAAATCCAAGAAACTTGTTGAAACCCCTGCAGCCTCATCGGGCAAAAAGGCTAAGAAGATTATTGCTAATCTCCAGATTCCTTCAATGTCTCTTGATCCTACACCCAAAAAGCTACAAGAAGTAATTCAACAAGATTTTTCTGCAGTCCCCACAAATAGGAGAGGAGATAATTGATTTAATAGAGGACCCTTTCGAAAGAGTACCCAGAGCACAAGAGGAAAACCTTATGAAAAATCCCTGACCACTTCGGACCCTATCCATGTTCCTCCGATCTATAAAGCCCTCAAAAAATACTTAGGGAAGTGTCTACAGATGAATTGAAGCCTCACAGAAAGACAAAATCTGAACCTACTTCTCCTCATCAACCCCCTATTACTCCTACCTCACAGATGCCTACCCCAGATCCTAAGACTGATAGACACTCTACATCTTTCAAGGGATCTAATCCCTCCTCCGAGATATCTGATCCTGCTCCAACCATTGAAAAGTTACAACATGGAAATTTTGAGCTACTGTAACAATTGGAAGAGAGGAAGACTTTGGACACGCATATTCACCATGAAAATGCAATCCTACAAGCAAAGGTGAATTCCATTCAACGGTTGGTTGACGATATGAACAAAACCAACCGCAACCTTAGGGAACAATTGAAGAAACATAAGAGGCACAAGACAAAACCTTCAAGGCAAGAGGGAGAAGGTTCTAAATATAATACTTCTCAGCAAGCTTAATCATGCGGGACAATTCCTTTTTGCTTACAGTGGGGCCTGAAAAATCTTAGGTGTGGGGGTAATGTTGGGCCTGCGATATGGTTAATTTAATGATGATGATTAGATCCTTTTTTTCCAATATTGTATGTGTATTTTCCTATTTTGAAGAAGTATTGAAGTATTTTTGTATCAAATTGCCATAGCTTACACCAGGTACGTATGATTGATGTTTTATGATGGTTTTAAGTATAATTCAATATGTTTTAATGATTCCAAGAAGCTAATTCGTGTTCAGTGTGTCACAGGGAAAAATCGCAGGTCGATTTTACATCTGACACTCCGCCCGGTACTCCATTTGACACTGCAGCCGGTACTCCATTTGACACTCCTTCCTGCACTAAAACCGTGGGCGAGTTGGTGGTTATCATATCGACGACTAGTTATGGAAAAATTGACGACATGGGTTTTCATTATGCTCATGGCCTCTAGCTACTGAGCTTCTTACAACTTGGATTGGGTTGTTATGCTGGGCGTTTATTGGCTCGCTTTGTTTCTAGAATCCACCGACGATTAAGACACATTTATTGTAATTTATTGTTTTTAGAGGAGGTTGAACCTTCCAATGGTCGACCTCTCAGCTTGTAAACTCTATAAATACCACAATAGTGGTCAAACAAGTAGCCAAGGATAGTTAAGCTCTGTTTTTCCATTTCAAGACGTTTTCTCTAAAACTGTGTTTTTAAATTTAATGTTGAAATCATGTTGCTTGAGCTTGTGATTCATCATTAAGGAGTAGCCACAAACTGCCGGGGGGGCCACCAGTGGAGTGAGTGAATATTTAGTCAATTAGTTTATGAATTCATAGAGTGTAATCATCATTTCTTTTATTTCCTGTACATGAGTTTTATTATGTTTATTTACTATGTAAATTGTTGTTCATAAGTTCAATTGCTTCAGTTTCTTTTGCAAGTTATTATAAAGGCTAGTGTTAATATGCAATGAATTTTTAATTTATCGGAAATAGATTGAAAGCTTAGATACTAACCCCTATGTGTAATTAGATGATAATTAGATTTTCTATATGCTGAAATAGAATTTAAAACAGAGTTAAAACAAAGTATTTAGTTAATGGTTTATTTGACAAGGTTTCGATGGATGATTAGTTGTTAGATTTGAATTTAGTTTTCAATTTGCTTATCTAGTTTGCTCAGTTAGCTCTTAGTTTTCTTATCTTGTTATATGCTGAAATAGAAATAGGATTTGATTTATGTTTCATGAGTATTTCCCTTTGCAATTTAAATTGTTAAAATAGGATTAGTTTACTTTATTTTATGCAATTTCCATTCTAGATCTAGATTGCAATTTTAATTTGAAGTTTGATTATTGAGTTTAGTTTTCAGTTGTGAATCTCTAAGTAGTATGAATTTGTTTACACTAGCATAGAATGCAATTGAATTTAATAGAATAGTGTTTCCATATTGTTGATGATTAACACATGAATTGAAGACTCACATGGATATGCAGGGTAGTTGATGTTTCTTCTATAATGGCTAAGTTCTCATTAGATTGTCTAATTCATACCTTTAACTTTGCTATAGAAGTCAATATTGAGTTTATCCCTCTTGAGTTATCATTAATTATTAAATTCCATATCGTGATATCATAAGACACCGAAGACATAACCATCAACACTATATTTGAGTTTTCTTGCTTTTATAGATTAGAGGATAATTTCCCTGCTTTTTTGGATTAGAGAATAGTCTTCTTGCTTTGGTAGATTAAAGAATAGTTTCTTATTGTAGATTAAAGAGTAGTTGTTGATTACTTTTATTGTCATGATTCTTTGAATTTAGTAGATTAAGATGTCCTTTTGTAGATTAGAAGTAATTATGAAGTTTAATTTAAGAATAGAGTTCACTTTCTTATTAGTTTGATTAGTTGCTTATTGAGTAATTTTGATTAGTTTACTTGCTGTAGAAGTTACCATAGGTTAGTTAGTTGATTGCTTGCTTGTTTACTTGCTTTGATAGGGTAGTTGTTTGCTTGTTTATTTTCCTTAATAGGGTAGTTGCTTGCTTGTTCATTTACTTACTTGTTGTTGCTTATTGAATTTGAGTAGGTTAATTAAATTAGTTTGTTGTTGTTATTGCTCATTGGATAGATTAATTATATAGTTTTCTTTTGCTTATTGTCATGATTAAGTTAATTTTCTTTAAGTAGGGTTTACATTTGCTTTCCTAGGACAATCCATCGATCCTTTGTTCAAAAGTTACTTAGGGTAAATAGTTTAAGTTTCTTAGTAGGGTTTGATCATTAATAGCCTTTGCTTGAATATATTAGTTCTCAGATAGCCCATTTCCTTAGTTGGACTATACTACCTCTAGCCTTTCTGCCTTGACACATATATTTCTACAACTCTAAGTTTATTTACCCCGTGTGGAAAATTTAATTGAGGGTTTTTAGTGCATATAGAACACCCATCACGTGCAGGTGTATAACACGTAGGCTAGCATGAACTTTGACACTTCGGCGCTGAACGCCTCTTTAATTTCTATGCATGAGACCTTCCGGAGTCCTGAAATCCCGAAGTCCCATAATCTTACTATGTGGTTCCAACCTTTAGGCCTTTTGGGTCCGTCTATTACGCTACACCCCAAATCCTCCGGAGTTCTGAAGTCCCGGACTCCCAAAGTTCTGGTCACTTCACCAACCACTTTGGCTAGGCGGGAACATACCGGGGGATGACACATAGAAGGGCCATGGGTGACATGTGTCACGTTCCAATAGGCATATAGGTTCTACAAAAAGCACAGATCGAGCTGACAATTGGTACATCAATTGTGGGTCCACGTCACCCTGGTGATGTCGGCTTGCCACGTCACACCAGACTGACAACATTCTAACATCCCTAAAATATCACGATTGATATTTGGCCACATGGATCCATAGATCCATGACTAATGTTACTTCGCGACTCCGACCTTCGTGAGTTTTTCAATGAAAACTCCTCTTTTCTCCCGGAGTTGGTTAGCGTCGGGTTGACCACATCCCGGATCTGACGGTTGGGAAAATTCCCAAAGCATCCTCAAATCGACAACTCTCGCTACTTTAGGCTTCAGAGCTTCTTGACACACCACCTCTTAAATTCCCCAAAGTGCTTAGTCTTCATACTAAAGGATCTAGCGCCACACGTCCCCTGTATATTGATGGCGGAGAGGGATCCCGAAGGATCCTTAGATCCACGATCCACATTACTTAGTGACTCTGGCCTTCAGGGGGTTTTGACGTTACAACACCCTTATCCTCCCAAAGAAGTCAACACCAGGATGACCACATCATAGATCCAACGGTTAAGATAGTTCCCGGGCATCCTCAAATCTATGACCCAGATTAACTTTGGGCTCTGGGACTTCGGAGGATCCATCTCCATTATGAGGAATACCAAAGTTCTTCAAACTCATGAAGATTGAAGGAGTCAAGGAGTTAACACCTACGCTCCTTCTCCAAATCCAACGGTCGTGACAGACCTTGGGTCCTCCCGAAAGGATCTCGTTTGCTCGTCTTTCCAAACAAAAGGATCTTCCCTTTTAAGACTTGAATCTCACCGTCCTTCCTGAGTTTCATTAGTTTTGAAGGACTTAGGCATTGGCACGTGCTTTGCGCTCTTTCTCCCAAGATTAAAAACTCCCTTTTTCCTAGGATATTCAAACAAATGGGAGTATCGACATGCATACAGGGAAACTATGTCCAAGGTTGACGAACTCATAGTTCATCTACTTAAACTTGAGCCACTACAGGGATCGAGCATTTACATATACAAACCATATAGTTCTTTACTTTCTTAACTATATAATCAAGCAAAGATAAAGGGATACAATCTAGCCATCAAGCAAACATGCACATCACTACAACATTCATAGGATATCTAACTTTAATATACAATTACAGTCCAATTACACAGGATATGAGAAAACTTATCTATTACATGTTGCAACCAACTAACTAACTGCAGGTGTCTTCCTTTCCACCCAACCATAGGCTCAAAGGAATTTATTCTTAGTTTTATGGCCAGTGCTGTGCCAAGCCATAATATCACTAGGGAATTTATTCCAATTCTCAAAGGGCCTTTCTCTTTCACAGCTTCTGCGAGGTTTATCAGATGCTTCCTCAACATCAAGCTCACAACCTTCTTCTCAGGTCTCGTTCTCAGCTAGAGAGCTCCTTGCTTTCTCTTCTCTTCCATTTTTATTCTTTTCATGCCTTGCACACACATCCTTCCTTGAGAATGTTATCCTTCCCATCCTGTTCTTTTATCAAAAGGAAACTCGGGTCAGTCTGGGTCTGTAGGACCCTGTGGTACTTCAGGCTGACCTTCTGCATCTAGACCATGCGTCCATTCATGACAGTGGTTGATGGTTCAACCACCGATACTTTCTTCATTAAATGATTCCTCCTTGGGAATTGGAGGAGGTTTGTTATCCTCAACAAAGGAAATTTTGGGCCATTCGATATAATAAACCCTCTCTTATAGTTTTCACATTCTTTCCTCTAGTGATATCATGGCCAATACTTTCAAGGCTTCAACCCCACAGTCAGTTGTTTGCAATTCAAAAAATAATACATTTACATTGTTCCCATGCCATAGCATGGTGATTATGATTAATGATTAATTACACGTTGGGGGAAACAAGGGTGTTACAATCCCCTCCCCCTTAAAAGGAACATCGTCCTCGGTGTTCTTTCTCAGTAACACCTGCCAGGCCTTTCTCATTCTGCTGCTTCAAAAGTCCTGACCCTCTTTCTTGGTCAGGTCCTTTTCAGCCTCTCGGCCTTCTTTGCCTGCCTTCAAAAAATTCTTGGACAACAAGCACATTAATCATAGTCTCATGCGAAAACATTTTACTGTTGTTCAAAATTCAAGAGGAAAATTTCATAATCTAGCACAATACTTATCTGTGCAATTCATAGATTTGCATCCACTTGGATTTCTTGTTATCTTGGCTCACTGTTTTTCCTTGACATACCAATTGTGTGCATGATCCCAATTGATAGTTTATAAGAATTATCAAAGTCTCCTCTTCCTTGCAGTCACTCACCCTCCAGTCCCAGGGTCAGGCATCCCCTTCTCTGCTATACAGTCCCTCGAGCGATCCATCTTTCCATGCCAAGGATTTCTTGCACAAGAAGAGTTCTAGAGACTTCATTGAGCCTTATAGTCGAGGCGTCCCTCATAATTTCTCTGTTGAGGTGTCCCTCTAGCTTGTGTTACCTCAACACAACATATTCCAGGCGATCATGGCTTACCACGAGGTTCTCATGGCTCAACAATAGCCATGTTTCATGATTTTTAGTTTGACATCCTTCATCTGTCCTTTCTGGACATATATTTTCTTCTCACTTGTATCACAGGTATACAAAAATTCATGAGACATCATCATAAATTTTTAATTTCAAAATTTATTGAAAATCTGTCACCTACAGATTTTCAATTCCACATTTTGTTTTTCTAGATTTGTTCCACACAGAGAAAAGATTCACAAGCATGGGACTTTCCTCCCCATAGCAATTTATCTCAATAGGAAATTGGTCTTCCTTATGGGCTTACAATACTGCCATATCCAAGACTCTTTCTTCCTACAATTCATTCTTTACACAGTCAAACAAACTGTTAGTTTCTCATGTTTATATATATATATATATATATATTCTCACCGCATTTAAAATGTCATCACAACCTTTCTTAACTTGTGCATTCTAACAGTTGCAAAACATGGAAGGAAACATCATCCCTTACCTATGCATCATTTCATCCTACCAAATTTTCAAAATGTAATTCAGATATCAATTGAATTTAATGAATGTGCCAACATTCATGGCCACATTCATACCCAATGCACCC
>JASDQU010371906.1:112311-125670 GCA_032191745.1 Picea mariana | reverse complement strand
GCCAGGGAAAAGAGAATGTGGTCGCAGATGCCTTGAGTAGGAGACCACGTGTCTTCTCCTTGGTACCCTTAAAAGTCAATCTAAGGGAACATGTGTTGACGCAACTCCTTGGAGACAGTTGGTATTTAAAGGTTACCTGAAACCTCTAGAGTGGGAGGAAATTAGATCCAAAGTATGAAGGATATATTCTGGAAGAAGATGAACTATTGAGATATCGAGGAAGGATGTACATCCCCAAAGGTGGGGATATTTGAAGCATCATACTAAAGGAATCCCATAGAGCACTTTATTGTGCGCATCCAGGTGTGAAGAAAATGTACATAGACATGAGGAAGATCTTCTTATAGGTAGGCATGAAGCATGATGTAGTCCATTTTGTCGCCAAGTGCCTAGAGTGTCAACAAGTGAAAGTCGACCACCATCACCCGATAGGTCTCCTACAACCACATGATGTTCCTATGTCCAAGTGAGAAGTCATTTCTATGGATTTTGTTGTGGGGTTGTCGCTCACATCTCTTAGACATAATGTCATTCTTGTAATTGTTGATAAGTTAACCAAGAGTGCTCATTTTATTCCAGTTAGAGACACTTACGATGTTATTGATGTGTCACACATGTTTGTAAGTGAGGTCATCCATTTTCACGAGATACCTAAGAAGATCATTTCAGATAGGGACTCTAGATTCACTTCTAGATTTTGGACAAGTTTGCAGTCAGCGTTGGGGACTTAGTTGAACTTAAGTACAACTTATCATCCTAAAACAGATGGAAAAAATGAGAGAGTAAATTAGGTTATGGAAGACATGCTTAGGATGTATGTTATGGATAATCAAACCCATTGGGAGAAGTACCTA
The DNA here is from genome assembly GCA_032191745.1 of Picea mariana. Lineage (NCBI taxonomy): Eukaryota > Viridiplantae > Streptophyta > Pinopsida > Pinales > Pinaceae > Picea > Picea mariana. The sequence goes on along the minus strand of JASDQU010371906.1, from coordinate 124,816 downwards.
CCTTTGGTAGAGTTCGCCTATAGTAACAGTTTTCATGGCTCCATCAGAATGCCACCCTATGAAGCTCTGTATGGAAGGTCATGCATAACACCATTGAGTTGGGAGAGGTTAGAAGACCGAGTAACAATTGGGACAGAATTGATTCAAGAGATGGAGGAACAGGTGATTCAGATTAGGCAGAGACGAAAGGAAACACACGATAGAGAGAAAAGTTATGTGGATGCACACAAGACTGATCAAAGTTATAAAGTGGGAGGTTAGGTTTTCATTCGTATCAGGACTAATAAGAGTACCATTCGATTCGGGAAGGGGACAAAGTTGTCACCTCGATTTATAGGATTGTTCAAAATCCAAGAGAAAATTGGACCCATTGCCTATCGTCTGATACTTCCACTCCACTTGCATAAAACTCATAATGTTTTTCATGTATATGTTCTAAGTCATTATGTTGTTGATGAATCACATAAACTAAATTGGAAGGAATTGTAGGTATCGAATGCGGGAACCCTCACGGTAGAACCATTACGCATATTGAACCGTAGAGTCTGACAGCTCATAAACTATCTGGTAGACCAATTTAAGGTCTAGTGGGACAAGTATAGTCTAGGATCCTCTATTTAGGAGGATACCGAGACATTACGACAAGATTATCCCTCACTGTTTTTTGACCACCTCAAGAATATGTTTCTCGAAGGTTGAGTGTATGTAACACCACCTTTTGACTTAGAAAACTAAGATTACCTTAGGCCCAACCACCTTTATTTATTTATTTTTATTCACGGTGAAACTATTAATGATACACTTGAACTTTTAAGACGTATGAACCTTTATGAATATTTAAATGTATTTGAATGATGATGGATATGATGCGATATATTGTGAGAATGTAAATTTTATGAATGTTTAAATGCTATTTGAATGATGATGGATATGATCCTATCTACTATGTGAATGTAAATTATATAAATGTTTAAATATCACTTGAATGATGATGGATATGTTGCGATCTACTATGTCAATGTGAATACTATGAAGGTTTAAATGTTATTTGAATGATGATGGATATGATGCAATCTATTATGTAAATGAAAATTCTATGAATGGGTAACGTTAATTGAATTATGGGGATATTATGAGATCTATTTCTAACTTGAAAACTTTGATGTTAAAGTTGTTGGTACGTGGATACCGAATTGAGATTATGGTTGTGTGCAATTACATGATGATAATGCATAGATATGTATGAGTTTGTGTTAAAGACTAATATGTAGGTCAATGGGATATGAAATAGCCAAGGGATAATAGTAATGAAAGTGGATTTCATGACCACCAACCGAGAAATGATATGGTATGAATCTTTGTATGTGAAATTATATTGGTTTGAATGCATTTCTATGATATGTGGACCAGTGTAGGATTTCAGGTGGTGAGACTGCCTAAAACTAAATAAACGATGACAAAATTCCTAGAAACACAGTGCCACTGTATATTCCATTGTAGGGTGTGGATCCTAGTCCTGTTAGGAGGGGTGGAGGAATTTCCCACCGTGTATCCTCTGAAGCCTGGAGTCATGGGAGGACAGTGTTAGCTCACACTCCCCTAGACATGTGATGATGACTGTCAGTTGCCTGTTGGGGAAGCTTCGTCAAGATAGTGACACTTCCACTTACAGGTTCTATTTGGAGTTAGGTAAATATAGTTGACGCTCCAAGATAGTCCAACAGAGGAAGGATAGGAATGGAAGATAGAAGTAAGTTAGGGAGGAAGGATGATTATAAATAGTTGAGAGTGTATGGAGATTTGCCTTATGGTGGAATTTATTGTTCTTTTTCTTCTGAAAATAAAATGTGTATATATGAATATTCATAACTACTTAACTAAACTACAAGTTGTCTAAATAAACATTGTTGAGCTAGATTATTGTAGTTAAGCGATTTCACAAACATTTGATTGGTCTATTAACATTTATAAAATGAATAGTCTTGTTGATTGGATTGGATGCATGCATAAATTACTATTGAGGTGATAGTTATTGTTATTATTACATAAACGAGACTTGTATGTACTAGCTACACATGCATTTATTGCACATGTACACTAGTATGTATGAATTTTCTTGGCTTACTTACTAATAATGTTGGTTATTGGATATGAATGTGTGAACCATGTGTCTTTTCCCTTGTATCATAAAATACTTTAACTTCAGGACAAAGTTTCTTAAAGGGTGGGTGTATGTAACAACCCTAAGTAATTAATAAATTGTCATGATTTAAATAATTGTTTAATGTATATTAGTTTAATTAATTAATTAATTAATTAATTGTCTTGGTTAAATATTTGTTGAATGTATATTGGTTTAATTAATTAATTAATTAATTTCATGATTTAATATCTGTTTAATAAAATCCAGCTTAATAAAATATTAATTATTATTTTCTATCGGAAGATCAACCCATTAATGAAAAGGGGATAAGGTGGTTGACACCGAATTGAGCGAAGGTAGTTGAGAATTAAATGAAGGAAGAAGGAAATGAATGAGGGGAGGGGAGGATAAGGCAAGGGGGGAACATTATTTTGGGCAGATTGTATTACGGGTTTTTTTTTTGGGAGGATCTAGTTTTGGTTTTGTGGAGGAACTTGTTGTGGTTTGGCTGGGGAGCTTGTTGGAGTTCTGTCATGGGGGGCATCAGAGTTGCTAGGGATTTTGGGCTCTGAGGGCCAGGAAACCACAAGGGTTCTTGGAGCTAGGGAGCTGGGGAGGCTCTGTTCCTAGCTGGCTGGGAGGAAAAGATTCAGTTTTTAGGCAGTTTCAAGCAGTTTGCAACAACAAGAAAGAAAAGGACAAACTTCTTCTTCAAGAGGTATTTTTCCAGTATTAATTTTGTTCAGAATGAAAGTTATGATATGAATTTATGTATGGAAAATGTGTAATATGTTGTGTAATATATTTTGTGACTATTTTGGACTATATAAAATGAGAATTTAATATTTAGCTAGTTAATTTGCTAGAACTTCAACATAAATTAGTTAGATTGTTGTAATTTAAACATAAATGGAAATTTGATGTCGTGTTCAAGAAAGAAAATGTAATTTAGATTATAAATTTACCATTTAACTTTGAAGCCTTAGTAAAGGGTCTTACAATATTTGATTGGTACATGCTAATGGTTGTAGCATGAAATTCATGCACTCTTCTGCTAAGTGCATCAACCACTTTGTTCTCTTTCCCGTTGATATGATTTATATCAAAGTCATATTCACTTATAAATTATAACATCTGGTTTGCCTAACATTTAGAGTTAGTTGATCAAATAAATATTTCAAACCATTATGGTCTGTTCTTAGCTCAAACCTTTTCCCCACGCGATAGTGTCTCCATTTCCTCAAGGCATGCACTATGGATGACAACTCCAAATCATGAGTGGCATAGTTTCTTTCATGCTCCTTCAACTTCCTTGATTCATAACATATAACAAACCCATTTTCACTAAGGACTCCACCAAGTCCTTTACATGCATATGTGCATACAATGAAGTCTTTGTTTGGGTCTACAATCCTTAGTATTGGAGAACTTGTTAATAATTGTTTCAAGTGTTGGAAACTCTTTTCACAATCCAATGTCCACTGAAACTTCACACCCTTTCTTTGCAAGGAGGTTATTGGGTGTGAAATCTTTGAAAATCTTTCAATAAATCTCCTATAGTATCCTGCAAGGCCCATGAATGATCTGACCTCTGTCACATTCTTTGGCACTGACCATTCTATAATGGCTTCTATCTTCTCAGGATCCACTGCTATCCCATCCTTTGAAATGATATGTACCAAATAATGAATTTGCTTAAGATAAAATGGGCACTTGATCAATTTGGCATACAACTAATGCTCCCTTAATACTTTCAACACCATTCTCAAATGATGCTCATTCTCTTCTTCTAACTTAGAGTATATAAGAATGTCATCCAAAAATACAATTACAAACTTGTCTAAATATTCTCGAAAAACACCATTCATTAAGAACATGAAAACAACTAGTGCATTTGACAACCCAAATGGCACCACTGTGAACTCATAATGACCATACCTTGTCCTGAAGGAGGTCTTGCTGATATCTTCCTCTTTAATTCTTACCTGATGGTATGTTGACCTGAGATTTATCTTTGAAAAGATCTTTGCATCCTTCAATTGATCAAAAAGATCATCAATCCTTGGAAAAGGATATTTATTCTTCACAGTCACTTTATTCAACTTTCTAAAATCAATGCACAATATTAATGTCCCATCTTTCTTCTTAACAAAAAAGAATGGGACACCCCAAGGTGACTCACTTGGGCATATATACCCCTTCTTCAGAAGTTCTTCAAGCTGCATTTGCATCTCCTTCAACTCCAGTGTACTCATTCTATAAGGAGTCTTTTAAACTGGAGCTGCTCCAGGCATTAAATTTATAGAGAACTTAATATCTCTCTTTGGGGGCAGTTCTGTTACCTCCTTGAACACATCATCAAACTCTTCCAAGACTGCATAATCTTCCAAATTTGTCACCTTATCTTTAGGTGTCTCTTCCATATTCACTGCAAAAATTTGACACCCTTTTCTGTAACATTTCTTCAACTACAATGCCGAAATATCTATGATGCTTACTTCCCTGGAAACCCCTTGCACTTTCCTTAGGCTCCCTTCCTCATCCAAGAAACTAAATGCCTTGTTATGATAGTCTAGGATGAAATAATGTTGGTCCAACCAATCCATACCAATTATACATTCATAGGAACCTAAAGGCAAGATGTTCAAATATTCACTGGTGTTCAGTCCATTCATATCCATAAGACATGACTTAACCATCTCATTAACTTTTCTTTTGGTTCTGGTAGCCAACTACATCAACCAAGATTTTCCATGCTTGCTTCTCGGCAAGTGCAAACTTTCCACCATATTGGGATCTATATAACTATGACTAGCTCCTGAATCAATTAAAATAGCATAGTTTGGTTGTTGATCATACCTTCCACTTCAATCATATGTGAATGATAATATTCTTGCTTGTTTTCCAGGGCTACATAGATTCTTGGCACATTTCTACCCATGTCCTCCATTGTTTCAGCTTGCTGTACATTGTGAACAATCCTCACTTTTTCACCTCTGTGAGGACAATCTCTGAACATATGATCCCCTTTACAACCCCAAAATTGAATAGGTGGTTACCTTGGCCTTTGACCCCCTGTTTCAATCATTCTAGTTTCTCTAGGAGTTTGTTGTCCCTGTGGATTATTTCTGAAGAATGGTGGCTTAGACCCCTTCTTCCTTTGATCCACTTTGAATTTATTTTTGTCTTCCCAAGATTTTTTGAAAGTTGGCCTTGATTTTTGCTGATCATATAGGCATTTAGCTCTCCTTATGGTCTCCTCCAATGTCTTGGGATCATCATATTGTATTTTGTCACTTATAAAGGATGAAAATACACTCAAATACCTTTGAATCTTAACTGTCTCATCCTTGATGAAAGAGACATACTTCAGTAGATATAAAAACCTTCTTTGATATTCATCAATGGTCATACTCTCAAGCTTGAGTTCAAATAACTCTTTCATTTTCTTTTCATAGTATCTCTTATTTAAGTATTTCTTCTCAAAATACTTCTTGAATTCCCTCCAAGTAACACTATTCTCTTTAATGTGTTGCACCTACACAAGATGATCCCACCACATTGATGCCTTTCCCTTGAGTTGATAGATGGAAATTCTACCTTCTAATGAGAAGAAGAATTATTCAATTGAAAATACTTTCTCATGCCCCACAACCATGTCTCTGCATCTTCATCCTTCTTGTGCTCACCATCAAATGTAGGAGGTTTGTTTTTGTTCATTTCTCCTTGTAGCTCATCCACCCTAGATCTCTTATGCTCTGACAGGGGATGGAATTGAGATTCTATGTGATCTCTTATTGGAATGCCTTGGGGAGTGGTAGTGATGTCTGATAACACTTATTTCTTTTTTTTTCTCATCACGAGGCATGTGACTTCCAGATTTGCTTGAGTCACTCTCCTTATCCAATTTCTTTTATATTTTGTTAAAGCTCTGCAATAACTTCATGTTGAAGTCATATTGCTACTCCTTGGCTCTCATAAGCCTTTCATTATCATATTTATGGCTTTGGACATCCTTCTATATATTTTTAATGGTCTCTTCCATATTCATGTTTTCATTCCCTTCATCTCCATGTCAATTGGAGTTTTCTCCTTCAATGCCCAAATGGACATACATCTCTCTAACCTCATCCTCCATACTATAAGTCCCCTATGCCTCTTCCATTCCTCTAGAATCCATGTTGATATTCATCTGATCTAGTTTTTTTTAACTATGCAAAATGTGTAGCCAACAAAACTTTGGCAGGCTAACTATTTCAACAATTTCATGAAAATATGAACCATTCTAGTTCAATAATATATATTAGGAATATTTATTATAATTTATTGGAAATTTGAATGCCCAGATCCATTTTCTAGGAGTATATTTAGATTCCACTATCCAATACCTTTCCAACGCCTACTCCCATGCTTAATTTTGAGTCTTGAGCAGAAAGTTATGGCTATTTGAAATTTTCCCATTAATTTTTCTGTTCATTTTTCAACTTGGCGCAACTCTGCACTGTAATTATGCATTTTTGCCCCTAATCCTTTGGAAATTTTGTAGGAGATAAATTGGGTTTCCTCATATACAAATTATGGACACTTTGTCCAAGTTTCACCTCTTTATGGGTTCTTGGCTGCTAGTTACAGCCTGTTGAAATTCTAGACCAAAATAACATATTGTAATTGGTATGCTACATGTACCTTATTTTTCATATTAAACACTTTTAACATTCCCATAAATTTAATTCATATCTTCTAATGTCTTCTATGGTTCAATAGCCTTCCATTGACTTCTCTTGTGCCTCAATCCGATTCCAGAGTAGAAAGTTATGGCTCTTTGAAGTTAAATGGGTCTTAAAATTCACCTTCCATCGTTTGTGCTATAAATTCATCATAAAAGATCTATTTGACAAACAATTTACACCATTAGAAAGCTCTCTCAAAAATATTTTATTTGAGATGCAAAGACAGAGTGTGCCTTGGCACACTCTGTTCTTCTGGTTTTTGCGTTGCTAAAAATGCTCTTAAGGGCCTAAAAAACGCGCTGCAAAAAGATGACGTTCAAATGTTATAAAATGTCGTAGAAAATCACTAGTTTTCTATTGTTGTTCAACCTCCAAATGACCTCACGTGCACAAATTCCAATCTTTGCAGCCGTATTTACCATGTGCATCAATACCAGAAGGTAAATCGTGCTTCGCGCACTTATAACCATTGTGCATTACTTCTTTGTCGCGCCAATAACTGGGCGCACTTTTATTTCGTGCACCAATATCCACCACGCCCAGTTTTGGTTCATGCACTAATACCTGTTCCGTGCATTTTTTGTATCGCGTGCTGATATTCTGTGTGCATTATAATTTATGCGCTGCACCATGCCATAGTTTAGTATGTCTCACCGCACACCAATAATTTGTGCGCACCATTCACTAAATTGTCGTGTAACAACATATATCCACATTGTGAGCACACCAACAAAACTCCCCTGCTCTCTTCCAACACTATGCACACCACGCACACCATTATTATTTTTCCGCACGACACCCAAAATTTAGTGTGCACACCTGCACACCAACAGTTTTCTACGTGATGTCAATTTTTTATCGCGCACACCTGCACACTAAAAGTTTTCCGTGCAGTGATGAATTCTTACATATCTCAAGCTTTTACTACACATAATACATTGTTTTAGTGCACCCGCCCGCGCACATTCCTTTTTATGCGTATCAATTCCTTGTGAATTCCACTGTAGAAATTGGGCCTTTTTCCTAACTTTTTACCCAATTCACCATAGACACTCAACAACCACAAAATTAATTCAATTTCACCCCGATAACACCAATTAAACCTCTACAACAAGAAATCATTTTGGGTTGACATTTTTGGAACTAATTTTTCCCAAAATCAATTCACGAACTGAGAGTTTTAATTATAAAACTCTCTCCAACTGTCATGGCTTCACTACGACTTCAAATTCGACCCATTCTATATCTGAATTTGCTAGAACAGTTATTAAATCAGGAGTATCTCATCACTTGGCTGAATTTCTCCATTTTTTCATGAATTTAACAATAAAAATTGGGGCTTTTCCCCAAATCTGCCCAATTGTTGTTACTTTTTACCATGGACGCTCTACAAACAAAAATTTCTCCACTTCAAACTAAATTTTCTGTGACATTTCGCTTCAACTCAAATTTCTCGGCCCATCTAGGATCAATGTTGAAAACTAAAGCTCTGATACCATATTGTAACGTCCCCAACAATCCATGTCGGGCCATGCTACTCCAGAGAACTCTTTCATTCTCTCTGCGGAACAAACTGTGACATACCCAGTATCCAACTAAGCTATGCCACATAATTTTTTTGAACTCCATGCAATTAAAATATACACACATAGAACTCTTGCAAAAGCATATATATATAAAACGTAAACATACAAATACATATGTAATACACAGATTCACACTGAAATAATAGTAAACATATACATGCAACATATATAGGAAATACCCATAAAAATAAACACAATTATAACCACACATATAATAACCCATAAAATAAGCACGTTAATAACAATGCAACATGTAAATTTATCACACAATTGGCACTTATGTTGGTAAGAATGTCACCAAGTGTGTGCAGACCTTCCATGAACCTCCCAGCCTTAGACCACATTGTTCATCACTCTCAATAGTGAGTCACCCCCAAGCTGGGACTAAACTCCACCTGGGTAAAGGGATTTCTAACCAGGCTAATGGCTCAGGGAAAACAAGAAAGACTCCGTCACAGGTGCCAACTCAAAATAACAACCTACAGTCCTGCATTCCCCAGATGCTTGTCCCACCCTAGGAAGTGTGCCCCTTCTCTACTCAACAATCCTTCGTCTGCCCCACTTCCTTTATAGGCTTCAAAAATAGGCCACACAGGAAGTCTCAGAGTCCTGTAGCTACAGTTTAGCACCTTCAGGAAATAAACTCCCAACAATTCTCTCACCCAAAGAGAAATTTATCACAGGCCTGACAACCTGCCTCTTAAATATCCCATGGGCCTAACAATCCGCTTCTTCAGTCCATTTCCCAAGCTACCCAGCTACACAAACATAAAAAAAGGCTATGGATACAGGTTCGTGTATAGTCGTGAAGATACAGAGGATAGCTCAATGGGTGTTTGCATGCTCATGGATGATTGAATGATCGAAGGAATGATGGGAAGAATGATGGAAAAGATGATATGAAATGAACTAAGTCCCAACAATATGTATGCATATCCCCAACTTGACACTTGCCATGTTGGGAGCTACTTTGGCCCACTTGTCCCCAACTTTAGAATGTAGGTTAAAATAATTATCCATACTTTATATTTAAGAAATATTAATATAATATTCCTTTTTGGCTTAAGCTCCCTAACTTATCCCCTTACCTTAACTTAGCCCCTCCCTTTCCCTAACCAGTGGAGTTTAGTCCCCCATCTATTTTATCATGGTCGGTCTGCATGCATTGATGCATTTTATATTAATTATGAGATATATACAAAAGTAGGCACCCTTGCCTTTAACATCTAGGCTCTCTGGCCTAATCAAAACATAAGCATATATACAAAAGGCTCCCTGGCCTAAATATCATTCACACTCAAGTTTCTGCGTGCGGTATCCAGGAATGTGCAAACTTCCTCATTTTACTGCAGAGTACATGCGTGCACTATGCCATGAAATGTGCATACAAAATGTGGTATCAACATATCATCAACTTAAGTACATTTGCATTTACATTTTCAAGTGGGTTCGGTCTTAGGGATATTACACAAAAACTATGCATACTCTGGTTCTTTCCATGCAGCTAACGCGATCAGAAGTAATAACCAGGAATAGTGGAATTCCATTCCTTTTTCCTTTTCTTCCGAGCAGTCTATCATGAACTAGTTAGGTAAAAACAATTCCCAACTCATTGTTACCCCTTCTACACATTTCTCAGCTGCAACTATGATACCTACAGGGACTTGGTATTTCCTACACTTTCTCAGCTATTTGCATGCCAACACTTAAGTCACAAATCATATCGTTGGTTCACATATACTTGGAACATCCAAACCATGCACACCTCTAATTGTGTGGAATTTATCCTTCATTTCCTCTGACAAAGTCTTCTAATTCTTTCTGTCTGCGAAAAACAATGTAGGATATTTCTTGTGTGATGGTAATCCCATGATTCATGCAATTATATATGTGTTTATAGAAAAATAACTGTCTAACCACAAGTAGCCACCATGCACATAGGTTAATAACATATTTATACATGCATTAATCTCTTGGCTCCTGCCAAAGTGTGGGATTTCAATAACATTCAATAGGATAGCTCGCTCCAACCATCTAACCCGTACCTTCAAATCAATTATGGGAAAGTATGTATTTGCATTTATTTTCATCTCCAAGAAAGTGTTTGGCACAAGTTTGGGGAAATTTGTTGTATCTGTGATGTCATGGTATGCATATTTCAGTTGCATCACCTTTTGATGTTGACCCCACCCTCTCCTAGGGTCTGTGCGACCTCCCAGTCTAAGGATCGTTCAAAATAGGAGCTGAATCGGCTCTATGGGCCTTGTTGAGCCCTCAAAATCTTATACAAAGGTCCTTAATTTCCATTCATAGGTCCAACAATGAACCTGCGGGCTCTTACTAAGCCCCTTTTCCTTTTGAAATCAATTTTGAGCCCCTAGCCCCTTTTCTCCATCCAAATCCTCATGTGACTGAGGGATGTGACGAAGCACTAAGAACATCATGCTATTTCTGCACTTCGACCTTCGACAATATCTACCTTTCCTTCCCTTCAACTTCCTCAAACAAACAAATATTCTTAACTACCGAAAAACCATAGGCGACAAGATCAATGACTCTCAAGCATCGAGATCGATGACTCAAACTCCACTATTTTGGGCTTTGACATTTTATTTTGATCACTCCAACACATACAATACCCAAAAAATGTCAATCACCAAAAAGATAGATCGGATGGCTCCTAATCCACCACCAGATCGATGGCAATCTACCTCTTTCACACTCCAAGATTAGTCGCTTTTATTTTCCGCTCGAATGCACAACACTTGCAAAGTGTAGAATGCCAAATGCCGAAATGGATGATCATATGGCTCTGATGTTCCTGAGATCAACAAATTCTATTCCACCTCCATGCTTCAGAATTCATCGATTTCTCCACATTACTTCTCCATAAGTTTCCTGAATCGACAAATTCTCCCAAGTGTTAAATCAATGGTCCTCAAGCTCCATAGCATGGATGGCTTAGATTCTTTCTCTTCAGGCTTCGAATATTTTTTACTAGAACCAAAACACACAACCCTTCATGTCTCCCAATGGTGAAATGATGAAAATCTTATCTTTTCTCGATATGTCCCCTTCCTGATCGACAACCAGGATGCTTTTGGGACTTCAAGACTTTTGTTCCTTTCTGCACGACGATTCAATTTTTCTGAAGTGCTATGTCCCAAAACTATGGATATTTCACCACATGTCCTCCTCTAATGAATGACCAAGATTGAATATTTCCTTCAGGCCTTTGGGAGTCATTAAAACTAATGCACTTTGTTTCCTTCGGAGTGCCATACCTCCATATCGACTACCGCATGTCCTCTGAAAATCAATGATCCAGATCAACTCCGGACATCGGGACTCCAGAGAGATCGTAGCTTAATTATCTCTATTCTTCCATAGTGTCTATCCTCCAGACCTCCATATCTGATGCCACATGTATCCTCTCGATCAACAGTGAGGATCTACTCCACCCTTTAACACTTCGGAGTATCTGACCCCTCCTAATATTTATTCTCTTGGACCACCATTTTTCTGGATCTAGCGATCCATTGAAATGTGTACTCTATGTTGATGACTGTGATGTTCTCTGGCCTTTGGATATTTAATAGACTTGCAACCCTTATCACCCATGATACACTTCCTGCAAAGTACAAGGCCTTCGAACTCCTAGATCCGTTGACACGTGTCCTCCCTCTCAATGGTGAGGATCTTCTTTGGGCTTCAGTAACTTCTCACCCAATGCTCCACTTTCGCAAAACCCCCAGAGTACTATGCCTATGGACTAAGGGATTTAGTGATGTGTGTCCTTTGAAATGAATGACTGCGATTAGCTCCACCCTTCTATACTTTGGGGGTCTCGATACCTCCATACTCCAAATCTCCCGAATGCACAAATTCTGAAGAACTTCACTAATTAAACTTCACGCAACTCCTCCTTATAAAATGAATGTTATCCCTTCTGAAATCTCCCAAACATATATCTATCGTTGGCTCTCAAACAACAATAAATCCTCCTTTGAGCTTCACACATGACGTTTTCCAAACACGTGAAATTT
>JASDQU010371906.1:92944-110833 GCA_032191745.1 Picea mariana | reverse complement strand
CAAGCACTTTTCCATGGTGTGTTGGAGCTTAGCTAAGCTCTTCACCATATGGCTTATTCATATTCATTCATTATTTCAGCTGGACTGTGCTTTCTAATACAGGTTGATCATGATCCCAAGTCGGCACATATGAAACTATAAGTTTCTCTTGAATGAACCCAAGCATTCTTTCTTCGTTAGTAACCAAGGTGTCCACACTCATGGCCACCCAAATTTATTTTTCTTTGACACCCATACAATGTAACTAAAATTTTGGAAGGTCCTCCTTCCTCAATGGAAGGTCCATTGTCTTCCCTTTATGAAAACATGGATTTCCTTGAATCAATTCGATGCAATGTGCTAACTATGAGCACCTTTATTCCCATAGAACCAGTCCTTGTGACCACAGTGTAATGCATAGTTCTAAACTCTATCTTCCTTGATTAGCCCGGAGGAACTTCGTTTCCTCTCCATGCGACCGAGAGCTGTGAACTCGACTCTATTATTTTCAGGTGCTATCCTTTCAGCTCCCATATCTAGGCGCTATGATCTTGGCTTAATCCCTTGTCTGCAAATAAATGGTATAGATCTGTCTTCCCCCAGATCCAACGGTGGCAAGGGATTGCAGAACCTCAACTAGCTCATGGTTCAACTCTCCTCCCGATCTTCGCAATGAATACGGGTTGTCCGATCTACGATCGGATCCCAAACTCAAAACAACACTATATTGAGCTTAAATTATCTTTACAGGTCTCGACATTAACCCATGTGCATATGCAATCTCTCCAATGATCGCGGGTCGTCGACCTTAGCCATCGATTGATTTTAAACCACATGATTTCCAAATAATAATAATTCCAACAAAGAAGTGTTTGAAAGAGAATTCAGAGTTTCGATTTGCTAAATTCAACCACAGAACCCAATCATAGTATGAGTTTACGTGACATTAACGTGTGGGTTCCTTGCAGGTTCACCCTCTATCGTTCACAGATTGGCGGTTCACAATGATTGTGGAACCCCAATATGCTCATTCTTTAGTAGAGAGTTCAACCTCCGCAATCTGAAAAGTGCTTGCCGACTCTTTTAATCGGGGACCGTGAAGTAGTACCTCCATTAATTTTTCCTTCGCATTCCGCAATGATCTCCGACCGTCGATCTAATTGAATGATTGGTGTTTGATCTGTTAACTCCAGTGGATATTGAATTTGATCTGATGACACATATAATTTTTCTCTCCGATGAATGACTCGCATTCATCTCGTCTTTAGGGTCCTTGATTAAGCTGATTCGATCAAGGTTTTCTTCTTGAATCATACTCTACTTTGGTATCCATGGCATACAACTTCCTTTCAAAATTTTGTGCATAACATTAAGGAAATAAAACATTTTCAGACATGTCCTAGCATATCTTTATGCACTTCATCACATTATCCTAAATGTTTCAGCATCAAAATGTATGGAGAACCTTGGCCTTCTTGGTCCTTTGTTCCAATTACCTATCCCTCTGTTTCCTTGGCCATGGCTACCTCGGCTGAAAAAAAATCATTCCTACATGCATGATTGATTAGCAAATAGTGTTTTAAATAACCATACATGACAACTCTTAAAAATATGAAATAGATTTGGCTCAACAATGTATCATACATCAAAACCAACAGGTAGTGATGATACATCAAAACCAACACGATTGTCACATGACCAAATGGGCGAGCCTGTACCCAATTTTGTCAACAATACACAACCATCCAACAATAACCAAGTAGTAAATCTGAGAGGCCATGCCGATCTTCTATATCAACCCTCAGACCTATAGAGTTAAGGGTTTTCTCTATGAGAAAACAGGGAAAGCTAGAGCCAAATCCTTTCAATCGGGAAAGCCTCCAAGACCAACAATGCATATGCAGAGAGAACCACAACTTATTCATGGACAGGTAACAAATCTCGTGACAGGAGGGCTAAAAAAAAGTGTGAGGCTCCAATTCATCCTGGAAATGATACTTAACACACGCAGGGTATAACCCTCATGACTCTCCAATCAAGCAACCACAACGCTGAAGTAAAGACAGGGTCGAGAAATAACCAAATAATCCATTGCGTGACCTTTGATGGTGAAAACAACCATTGCTCATGTGAACAGAACGTAGTGACACATAATGCTTACAACCATTAAACCCCACAAAAGCCAAATACTGGACATAGCGATACGAATGCGTGAGGACATCTGGCCACCCCAAACCAAACAAAAACCCTCCAACTAAAACAACAAAGGTAACAGAGAGCCCTTATGGATGCTAACACCTAGGATGACCAATAACACTATGAATTCAACATTATTGTAGAGAAAACCATCAACGCTCCATCCCAAAATCACAAATTTACACAGTTGCAATACTTAAAGAAAGAAAATACCAATACACCCGAGCCAATAATCATTTCATAACCAGAGCAGAATCGTGAATGGACAAAAAAAGACATACCTGTAATCGAACACCTTAAAATGCGAGTTGGCCGAGCGGTTCCCTTCTGCGAAGAAATATGAGAATAACCACAACAACAAGGTTGACCAATATCCCGACTAGGGTGGCGGCCAACGAAAGGAGTAATGGTGACGTGCAGTAAATGCACGTCGCCTCCACCCATAGTCCATTAACTCCTTAGTACATGCCAACAAGTTTTTCATTAACACCATTAATCAAACCATGTATTGAAACCATCACCTCATTAAAATACAATAGTGCGACCATCATATTCCTTAACTTATTCCATACATAAATCAACCACGTACTATATAACACAGTTCAATCACATAACCATTAGTATCTATCACTTTGTCAAAATGCGTCACCCATATCATGTGCTTCCAAAATATACCATATGTATATCGACCATATAACTCAATTAAATCACATGACCATTAAATTGCTAGCTAGGATCTAACCATAATCATTCTAACCTTTCATGCATGTAGTATAGTAAAATTGTAGAGTTAGATCCCCTTACCTTTTGCATTTGTTATAGTATTTTTTCCTTTCTCCAAACTGCCTTTTATGTATTTTCGCTAATATGTTTGTTGTGAAGGTGTCCTAAGAACATATAGCAATGGTATCAATGAATAACATAGGTTGTAGTAACATAAAGAGCCAATACCTCATAAGCCCAATCCATAACCAATAAGAACAAGATATCATCAACCATTTAAGCAGTGACGAACATCAACACAAATATAAAATAAGGACCATACCTGATCTCCAATCTACAAGGGGGTCCCAATACTACTAGTATTATTTAACTTTTATAATAGTAGGCTTTAGCAACACTTTGCAGGAAAAACTTCGTTGACATTTTTAATCGTCAACAAATTGGAGACTCCATAGGGAAATTTGTTTTTAGCAGATTTATAACTCAGAATTCATGGTTTCACAGACCAAGAACAATAGGTCAAGAAGATATAACCAGGAAGATCATGCAACAGGGGGAAGTGAATGGATTTAATGGAAAGATGGCTGGGAATTTGGGAATAATTCATGAAAAATGTAAAGTATGAGGGGTTTCTACCACTGTATGCTCTCAACTTTAAGGAGAATATGCTATCAACTTTAAGGAGAATTTTTTTTAGACTTTCTCTTAAAATCACAATGGATGAAGAAATGGCAAGAAGAAGTGGGAGATAGCTAATTCTTTACAAGACAATAGTGGAAATACATAACAATTTCAAGGGTCCTTCAAAGGAGACATCATAACAACTGTGTAATCTTGATTGTTATTGACTAACAATGCTTTGCAGGAGTGTCACTGTGGCATAATTGATCCAACATCTTATTTTGACCAAATTAACTAAAAGATGACAAGGACAAAAATCATAACAAAAGTAACAATGTAGAAATTAAAACAACAACAATAAAATACAAAAATGAAGAAGACATCCAGAAAATTTTTAACTCAGAAAGTTGAAGTCAATAGAAAAAGAAGCACAAAAAATGAAAGCAGAGCTAGGCTACTAGTATACAAAAAATCCAGACAACATTAGAACTTTTCATGTTGGTCCCTCGCAATATTTCAAGTGAGGGCTATTAGTGTTGTAGGAAAACAATTGCTTTTGTAAATCCTTTAGAATGTAAGAGTTATACTCTAAGGAAAAAAACAATTTGGAAAGGACCCAACACTTGGAATTCTAGTGTAATTATTAGTTCCTTGACGCACACAATCATATCATCAAGATAGAGATGGAGAGTGACCAATTCATCGAAAGTCGTGTGCATAGGTCTTTTAATAGAAATACCTCTATTAAGAAAGCTATAAATCCGACATTGGTAAGACATGGTACCCCCATGAGTGTTAAGAGTGGTTTTGTGAGCATATTCCCCTTTTACCTTGATTTTCTTGCAACCAGACAAACTGTCTAGTAAGGGCCCTAACTGTAACTTGTCAACCTGCTGTAGAACCTTTTCTATACTGAGAGGAGGAAAAGGATTTCTCATAATAGCTTGCCTGAAAGTTCTAAAATTAATGCAAGTTCTAATATGATCAGTGGTCTACGAAATAGGTACCCAGTTGGAAACCCATTCAGGGTGGACTGAAAAAATAATCCCAGCGCTTAAGAAATTTTCCAACTCCCTCTGAAAAGCTGCTTTAAGTGCATAGTTAACAATTCCTTTTTTTTTCCTAGGTGGTTTCATAGTATGCTGAATAAGACCAGGATCAAAATCACGAATATCTTCATAAGACCAAGAAAAAACATTTTGAAATCCATTGAGTAGCTCGACATACCTCATTTCTTCTTTATCAGAACATTGGACATTTATTTTAACATTTGTTGAAGATCCAAGTGTCCTAATGTTCATGGAGATGGTTTCAACCACCTTCTTTCATAACTCCTCTTCTTTTTGTTCTTCTTTATTGTCTACATCACTCGATGAAAACGAACTTTCAAGAGGAGTCAAGCCCTCATGAATCTTATTTTTTTCTATGGATATAATTTCCTCATTCTTAAAAGGTTCATCTTGGATGGGAGCATCAATGCTCTCATCGTTAGGGAGGGCCTGCCAAGATCCTACATTTCCAGGGATATATGAACAATATAGATATTGAAAAGAACAATCAGCCCTGTGAGGAAAAAGTTGTTGTTTAAGAGAAGTTACAAAGATATCTAACCAACCAGCCATTGAATTCAACTCCCTCCTAATACGAGTGATGTTGAAATATAAAAGGTTTGCGGTAAGTGCCCAAACATCATGGGTGTATCGTTCCATCAGATTGTTGTGAGGAGAGCATATCTTACGTATCAGGTTCACAACAAGCTCAGAATCTCCGAAAAATGAAAGGTGACCACAACCAAGATTAGGGGCATTCTGAATGCCTAATAACAAATCTTCGAATTCAACGACATTGTTTGTACAAGAAAAATCTAACCTGTAAGACCGATTATGAATTCTTACTACAGGGGAAACCAAGATAATTCTAGCCCCATTACCTTCATTAGAGTGTGAACCATCAAAGTGCATATGCCACATATCATCATCTAAATCAATTCTTTCCAAAGGAATATTATCCTCTTCGACAAAGATGGAATACACTCCTAGGTCCTCTTTGATATAGTTTACACTAGATTGCGGAACACTCTCTCTGTAGGGTGAAATTCTTCCTTCTATAAGGACTATAGTGTTCTTACCATTCCGAGGAACGAACAAATGTGTCCCGTTGAGTGAGAGGTATCCACCTGTTAAGGCTTTCCAATCTCTTCCCAAGATAATTAAGTAATTTCTTACATGCATATCAATTACCTAAATGATGAGGGTTTTCCTTATCTCAAGATGAGCGCATAAAACCAAGGTCACATCCTTAATCTCGCCTATGGTTGTTTGTTGTAGACTATTATAGGAGAGCATGATTCTGGCATTTTCATTTGTACAAGACAAGCCTATCTCTTCCATAATAATATTTGACATCACACTTGGGCCTAAACCACAATAAATGAGGAAATAATGGGAAATCTTATCCATAATATTTATAGAAATATAAAAATGGGAATTTTTTATAGGGTATCTAAATTTATGTACACCTAATTTATTTACAGAATAATCCTCTTTGTTTACCTCTTCATAAAGATTGGCTACAATGGAAGATTTTTCTTCCATGAATTGTTTCAGATGCATCTGTTGTTCAGGGACGACAACCATGTCTAGGAGGGTTGCATCTGCTTTGATGTTGGCCAACTGATTCAACATATTGTACTTGGAATAGGGGAGAGGGGGAGTGAGTCCTTGACTCTCAGGAACCTTAGGAACCTAGAGAGTAGTAGCGGTTGAGGATGATCTCGGACTAGAAGAACTATAGGGAGGATCAAATTTTCCCTTGGGAGCATAGTCTTTGTTCCTAGTATTGATAGCCATGACATATTTTGGTTCTGTAAAATCTAGGATGACGATAGTAGCTTTTGGTATTTTACCAAATATCTTATCTCTGGAATTCTTCTTTACCTCACATGTGGTTTCGTTGTGGTGTTCCTCGCAAAAGTTACACCAACTCCGAGGCAGGATAGCTTTAGGCTGGAAATTTTTTTCAACCATATTTATAAAGGGGGTTGTAGAAGAGGATGAAGCTCTAGGGGTGACAGGGGAGAAGGTACCCTTTTGCTCAAACACTATCATACAATTGTTCATATCTTGTACTAGCTGTAAGAGAGCAGACATGTCTGTCTATCTAACCTATTCTCCCTAGGGAAGACCAGTTCTTTCAAGATGTTCTTCATACTCTGAACAAGTGTGCAGAGCAGAACCGAGATTATCAATGGATTTTTCCTCAAGCCTATGACGATAGGGGGAAGGCAATGCATTGTAGTAATGCATGAAAGCGGCTTGGTTCCGAGGGTGGATAAGTTCAGGGATTTGATTGTATAACTTGGTGAAACACAAGTTGAAAGACTTGATGGTCTCACCATCCTTATAGGTGACATTATTGTATTCCCTTAACTTCTCGGTGGGGCTTTTGGATTTCCCATAAGTGGATCAAAACCATTAGATTAACTCCTCCCAAGTAGACAAAATCTTAGGAAGAAGGTCAAAGAAGTCGGCCACATCCTTTCCTTCCAAGGAATTGATGAACAAGCGCATGCAAGTGTCATTGTCGTTGGCCCCTATGTTATGACAAGCATTAGAAAATGCCACCAGGTGTTCATTTATATTTATAGTGTTATTTCCTAAAAAAAATAGGCAGGTTCTCTTTAAAATTCAGAAGTGGACGAGTAGTAGTTGCTAGGTTAAGAGGAGAGGACAGATGCCACAGTGTGTTTGTAGCATCTTCTTCGAACTGAAAAATCCCATACTTTTTAATGACTTTGGTGGGGTTTGTGGTAGATTGTACATGGACATGGTGGCTATATAAGCTACCAATCACTGATGACGATGAAGAATGAGAAGATGGAGCACTTCCAGTGCCACCAGAGCCACCACTAGATGCCATCCTATGGATGATACATTAGGTAAAGAAAGACGAACTAGATGAATCAGATAAAGTCCTCCTTAGAGCACTTTGTTGGGCAGACAACACAACGTTTATTCTTCCTATTTCAACAATAGGATTGATTTCATGTGACAAGCCTCTTCTTCTTCTAGAAGCATGAGAGTCTAAGGACATGAAAGAAAGGCCAAGACTGAAGAAATAGAAAGGTTACTGTTGATTTCTAGGTTGTATACATCTAGCTTCCAATTGTTCTTGAGCACTAATATCGCATTCAATTGCTCCCCAAGAATGGTTAAGCTCAATATGGGTGTTGGCGGTGTCTAAGATGGTATTAAACAAATTCAAAGCAATGCTGGTCTAATCTTGAAGGCCGGGATCAATATTGGGTTTCCTTACAACAAGAACAATCATTGAGAGTAAAATAGTCAAAGAATCAATATCAAAAAAATAAATATGTATCGATGAAAATCAAGTATAAAAATTAACCAGACAGCTATTGAAGATCTCCCTAGTATGGTCACCAAATAAATCTTGAGGAAAAGATATGAAATGATCTTACTCAAGCATTTTCAAAGTCTTCTTGGATAAATAAAAGTAGACGGGAATATCACCCTATGTTTATAGCCAATAAAAATAACATCCTAACTCACAAGTATTAATTACAAGTGCTTAGGATAGTATTTTATCAATAAAAAGCTTGCTGGAAATTTACTTTTTATGTAATGTTTTGAACATATCACTTGCTGAAATAAATGTAAAGATAGAAGTAAAGTCACCGAGATGATAATCAAGACATATGAGACATAAAACAATCCTTTATTTCATTCAAATTCACCAAAGAGTCATTTTCTTTATCAAATCTCATGCAAAAATTTTGGACCAAAGTCAAACTTAGACATCCCCGATGGAACATACAAAAGGACCTCTGACAGAAAACCAAAAATCAACTCTAAAAAATTGGATCATCTTTCCACAGATTGCTTCCCACTCGACTCTGCGCAATAGCCTTTTTCAGTCATGAAAACTAATTCACAAACAAACAAGTCTACACATACTATCAAAGAGAGATCAACACCTCTAAAAAATAAGTGTCTGGATGATGTGATTCAACCCTGAATATTGTTGTCTAAAATAAGACTCTGCTATCATAAAATAGAATTAGGCTTGTGATGAATAATGAATGAATGAAAACTAAACTATCTCAACATAAACTCAAAGAGAAAACCTTAGTATGCTTCTACTTCTATCCTCCTCTTGTTCCTCCCTTTCCTTTTGCTTTTAAACAAATTATAATTGGTTGAAGTAGTTGAACCAACTCATTAGTTAAGTTAATTAAAAGACTCAACCAACTTTAGTTAGGGGTAAAAGTAATAATCATAATAAGGGTTATAAATAAATAATAACTAGTAGGTGGGACCCCTTGTGACTCCCTTTAGCTCATAAAAATCTTAACATAACTAGTTAGTTAAGAAAAACACACCTCCTTGTGGCTCCCATTCACATATTCACATTTGAAAATTTAGCTCATGATATTTGAAAGTATTTTCAAAAAAACATTACTCATGTATCCAAAATAAAACATGCTGTCCAAAAATTCCTGAAGTCAACTGTCATCAATAATAGACAAAATGAAACTCAAAGGGCATATTTCCCACTCTGCGATGCAATATTTCCTTGATTGCTGTTGTCACCTTTTGTTTTTCCTGAATTTTCCTTTCGCTGCGCTGAGCCTTTAGGCCTAATATCGTTGATCACGTGGGAACAATCGTCCCTCAAATGCATCCGGGAGGACACAGATTTGTCAGAGCCATTGGAGGGTGAGGAAGGGGTAGCAGTGGCTTTTCCTTTGTCAAGGGAATGGTGGGCCTCGATTTTCAACCTTTTTCTAGTGTGAGAGGACTACACTCATGAGTGGGGGGCATATTGAATAATGGGGTTAATGGGCAGAGGAGCAGGTAGGGATAAATTAGGCCAGCCACGATGTTGGGAGACTGCCGAGTGGACAATCTCTTACCATCCATCATTTTAAGCGACCTTAGGTTGCAATGAGACATGAGGAGGTACAGGGATACTAGGGGCTTGCGGGACTTGGAAAGGAGGCCTTTCAGGCCTAGGTTGGACCACTCCCTGCCCAATCCAGTTGAAAAATCCAACCTGAAACAATTGGACAAGCTCTTGTGAGTCAATATCAAAATGTATGGAGAACCTTGGCCTTCTTGGGCCTTTGCTCCAATTACCTCTCCCTTTGTTTCCTCATCCATGGCCACCTCAGCTGAAAAAACTCATTCTTGCATGCATGATTGATTAGCAAATATTATTTTACATAACCATACATGACTACTCTGAAAAATATGAAATATATTTGGCTCAACAATCTATCAGACTCGTGCAATCAAATCCATACAAATTGTTTTACTGTTTGTCAATGAGCAGGGGGTGAATAAAGGGTCCTAGGATATGTGAGGGGTTTGTATTGAGTGAAACATGATATGATCAAGGGGGGAAAATATGGATACTGATCAAGGACAACAACAATCAACTGCAAACCAAGGAAAACATCATTGTAATTCAACCAATACATTGCTACTGCCAACTGTTTCAACACATAATTTTTCTTGACTATAATCAATTTTAGAACATGGAGTGAAAAATGAATGTGGGAAGGAGATGGGGTTGTAATTAGCCAAAAGAGAATTAATGATGGGGAATGAGAGCAGTTACTGTTCACAAATATAATGAAGTAATCCATATAGTTATTCTGTTAAAATGAGATGCACCAACTAAATGATCATTGTGACCCAATAACAATCACTGTGTATTAGCTAGTTCACTGTTCATAATCAAATATCTAACACAATAAGAAAATATACATTCCACACAATCTGTAAGGGAGTTTTGTTCCTTTTATTTATCCAATTTTCATCTTATAACAATTCTCAAATGGTAACCATTTCCACTCTGTTAATCATCATAATCAACCACTGCCCACACATTACTTCAATCAACAATTACATTCAAAAATCATGTTTTAAAATTTATATTGAAGTCATACTGTCACTGCACAGGCCTGTCATTTAAAATGCATGATATTCGTTAAACAAACATAGTGGACAACCAACTCAATAATTCAGATTTGAGTTGTAAAACCTAGACACGTCATTTTAAAGAAACAGACAACAACCACGATTCCAACTCATGCCATGTTGTATGAAACACAAAATAAATCAATCAACGGAAGTGTAATCCTGTAACTGTAAAAGATCAATTCAACACAACTCTAAATAATCAAAACGTTGGGCTATCTTTCCAACACAACGAGGTAGCAACAACATGCCTGACTTCATAAAACAAATAATTGAATTGCAACAAATTCATGCTTAAAACTCTGTGACTATATCTAAGTGTGCAACCTAAAACTATCCATATCATACTCAATGGGCATCCACCCAAACCAACACGATGCGACATTCCCATTTTACAATTTTAAACACACAGTCATAGTATTAACTCAACCCATCGTGTTGAGCCATCAATCTAATACAATATTGCTTCAAATTAATCAAACTACAATCAACCATGCTGTGTAAGACTCGGGCTCATCTCTAATGATGCAATCAAATGACCATAACACATACAATGGATGGATTTGCTACAGTCATCCCGGTTGCAATAACTATTTGACCCCAACAAAACAACTCATAGTTACAATGACCATTTATTCGTGGCGTAGGAACACCATACACACAATAAAGTATGCGCGAGTATCATTAAGTAATTTAAACCAATGCCAAATCAAACATCCAAATAATCTTAGTGAGAAAAGACAGTGACTATTTATCAACCAATCAACCAATTCAATGCTGATCCTATACTTGGACTGTCATAACAATCAATAACCGGACTACCATGCTGTGGCAACCACACATACCCACGAATCGACATGAAGCGAGGCTGTAACCTTCTCAATTAAAACCATACTGGATTATCAAACACAAGGAGAGTGATCGTGTACTTTGAACTTTCCAATTAAAAATGCAGGGTTTATCCAGTGTAATAACACAGGCAGTGACGAGACATCAAAACCAACACGATTGCCACATGACCAACTGGGCGAGCCTCTACCCAATTTTTTCGACAATACACAACCATCCAACAATAATCAAGTTGTAAACCCGATAGGCCACGTTGGTATTCTCTATCAACCCTCAGACTTGTAGAGTTGAGGGTTTTCTCTATGACCAAACAGGGAAAGATAGAACCAACTCCTTTCAACGGGGAAAGCCTCCAATACCATAAGTGCATATGTAGAGAGAAACACAACTCATTCATGGACAAGTAACAAATCCCACGATAGGAGGGATAAAACAGAAGGGTGAGGCTCCAATTCGGCCTAGAAATGATACATAACACACGCAAGGTATAACCCTCGTGGCTCTCCAATCAAACAACCACAACGCTGAAGTGAAGACAGGGTCGATAAAGAACCAAATAACCCACTATGTGACCTTTAATGGTGAAAAAAACCAATGCTCAAGTGAACAGAACACAGTGACACAAAGTGCTTCCAACCATTAAACCCCACAAAAGCCAAAGACTGGACATAGAGATACGAATGCGTGAGGAAAGTCAGCCACCCCAGACCAAACAAAAATCCTCCAACTAAACCAACAAAGGTAAGAGAGAGCCTTTATAGCTGCTAACACCCAGGATGAACAATAACACTACGACTTAAACATTATTGCAGAGAAAACCATCAATGCTCCATCCCAAAATCACAATTTTACACAGTTGCAATACTTAAAGAAATCAAAGACCAATACACCTGAGCCAATAATCATTTCATAACTAGAGCAGACTCATGAATGGCCAAAAAATGACATACCTGTAATCGAACAACTTAAAGCGCAAGTTGGCTGAGTGGTTCCCTTCTACGAAGAAATCTGAGCATAACCACAACAACAAGGTTGAACAATAGCCCGACCAGGGTGGCGGCTAACGGAAGGAGTAAAGGTGATGTGTAGTAAATGCACGTCACCTCCACCCATAGTCCATTACCTCCTTAGTACATGCCAACAAGTTTTTCATTGACACCATTAATCAGACCATGTATCGAAACCATCTCCTCATTAAAAGCCAATAGCACAACCATCATATTCCTTAACTTATTCCATAAATAAATCAACCACGTACCATATAACACAGTTAAATCACATAACTATTAGTATCTATCACTTTGTCAAAATGCGCCACCCATATCCTGTCCTTCCAAAATATACCATATGTATATCGACCATATAACTCAATTAAATCGCATGACCATTAAATTGCTAGCTAGGATCTAACCATAATCATTTTAACCTTTCATGCATGTAGTATAGTAAAATTGCAGAGTTAGATCCCTTTTCCTTTTGCATTTGCTATAGTATTTTTTCCTTTCTCCAAACTGCCTTTTATGTATTTTCACTAATATGTTTGTTGTGCAGGTGTCCTAAGAACATATAGAAATGATATCAATGAATAACATAGGTTGTAGTAACATAAAGAGCCAATAACTCATAAGCCCAATCCATAACCAATAAGAACAATATCTCATCAACCATTTAAACAGTGAAGAACATCAACACAAACATCAAATAAGGCCCATACCTGATCTCCAATCTACAAGGGGGTCCCACCTACTAGTATTATTTAAATTTTATAATAGTAGGCTTTAGAAACACTTTGTGGGAAAAACTTTGTTGACGTTTTTAATCGTCAACAAACTGGAGACTCCACAGGGAAATTTGTTTTCAATAGATTTAGAACTCAAACTCATGGTTTCACATACCAAGAACAACAGGTTAAGAAGATATAACCAGGTAGATTATGCAACATGGGGAAGTGAATGGATTTAATGGGAAGATGACCAGGAATTTGGGAATAATTCATGAAAAATGTAAAGTATGAGGGGTTTCTACCACTGTATGCATAATCATTCGATCGGAATCTTCTCTCAACTTTAAGGAGAAATTGTTTTAGACTTGCTCTTAAAATATCAATGGATGGAGAAATGGCAAGAAGAAGCGGGAGAAAACCAATTCTTTACAAGACAACAGTGGAAATATATAACAATTTCAAGGGTCCTTCAGAGGAGACATCATAACAATTGTGTAAGCTTGATTGTTATTGACTAACAATGCTTTGTAGGAGTGTCACTCTGGAAGAATTGATCCAACATATTATTTTGAACAAATTAAGTAAAAGATGATAAGGACAAAAATCATAACAAAATCAACAATGTAGAAATTAAAACAACAACAATAAAAGACAAAAATGAAGAAGACAACAAGAAATTTTTTAACTCAGAAATTTGAAGTCAACAGAAAAAGAAGCACAAAAAATGAAAGCAGAGCTAGGCTACTAGTACACAAAAAATCCAGACATCATTAGAAATTTTCACATTGGTCCCTTGCAATATTTCAAGCGAGGGCTGTTAGCGTTGTAGGAAAACAATTGCTTCTGTAAATCCTTTAAAATGTAAGAGTTAGTGTCTAAGTCAAAAGAAATTTGGAAAGGACCCAACACTTGGAATTCTGGTGTAATTATCAGTTCCTTGACGCACACAATTATATCATCAAGATAAAGATGGAGACTGGCCAATTCATTGAAAGTCGTGTGCATAGGTCTTTTAAAAGCAGTACTTGTATCAAGTAACCTAGAAAGATGGCATTGGTAAGACATGGTACCCCCATGAGTGATAAGAGTGGTTTTGTGAGCATCTTCCCCTTTTACCTTGATTTTCTTGCAACCAGACAAACTGTCAAGTAAGGGCCCTAACTGTGACTCTACAACCTGCTGCAGAACCATTTCTATACTGAGAGGAGGAAAAGGATTTCTCATAATAGCTTGCCTGAAAGTTCTAAAATTAATGCAATTTCTAATATGATCAGTGGTCTTCAAAATAGGTACCTAGTTGGAAACCCATTCAGGGTGGATTGAAAAAATAATCCCAGCCCTTAAGAAATTCTTCAACTCCCTCTGAAAAGATACTTTAAGTGCAGAGTTAACAAGTCCTTTTTTTTTCCTAGCTGGTTTCATAGTATGTTGAATAAGACCAGGATCAAAACCATGAAGATCCTCATAAGACCAAGAAAAAACATTTTGAAATCCATCGAGTAGCTCGACAGACCTCATTTCTTCTTTATCAGAACATTGGACATTTATTTTAACATTCGTTGAAGATCCAGGTGTCCTAATGTTCATGGAGATGGTTTCAACCACCTTCTTTCGTAACTCCTCTTCTTTCTGTTCTTCTTTATTGCCTACATCACTCGATGAAAGCGAACTTTCAAGAGGAGTCAAGCTCTCAGGAATCTTATTGTTTTCTATGGATATAATTTTCTCATGCTTAAAAGTTCCATCTTGGATGGGAGAATCAACTCTCTCGTCATTAGGGAGGGCCTGCCAAGATCCTACATTGATAGGGATATTTGAACAATATAGAGATTGAAAAGAACAATCAAGCATGCGAGGCAAAATTTGTTGTTTAAGAGAAGTTGCAAAGATAGTTAACCAACTAGCCATATAATTCAACTCCCTCCTAATACAAGTGATGTTGAAAGATAAAATATTTGAGGTAAGTTTCCAAACAACATGGGTGTATCATTCCATCAACTTGTTTCTAGGAGATCATATATTACGTATAAGGTTCATAACAAGCTTGGAATCTTCGAAAATTGAAAGGTGACCACAACCAAGATTAAGGGCGTTCTCAATGCCTAATAATAAATCTTTGAATTCAACGACATTGTTTGTACAAGTATACTCTAACTTGTAAGACAGATTATGAATTCTTCCTGCAAGGGAAACCAAGATAATGCCAGCCCCATTACCTTCATTAGAGTGTGAACCATCAAAGTGCATATGCCGCATATCATCATGTAAATTGATTCTTTCCAAAGGAATATTATCCTCTTCGGCAAAGATGGATACACTTCTAGGTCCTCTTCGATATAGTTTACGCTAGATTGCAGAACACTCTCTATGTAGGGTGAAATTATTCCCTCTCTAAGGACTATAATGTTCTTACCATTTCTAGGAACAAATAAATGTGTCCCGTCGAGTGAGAGGTATCCACCTGTTAAGGCTTGCCAATATCTTCCCAAGATAATTGAGTAATTTCTTACATGCATATCAATTACTTGAATGTCGAGGGTTGTCCTTATCTCAGGATGAGCGCATAAAACCAAGGTCACATCCTTAATCTCGCCTATGGTTGTTTTTTGTAGACTATTATAGGAGAGAATGCTTCTGGCATTTTCATTTGTATAGGACAAGCCTATCTTTTCCATAATAATCTTCAACATCACACTTGGGCCTGAACTACCATCAATGAGGCAACAATGGGAAATATTATCCATATTCTTTACAGAAATATAAAAAGGGGGTTTTTTTACAGGGTATCTAAAGTCATGTACACCTACTTTATTTACAAAATAATCCTCTTTTTTTAACTCTTCAGAAAGATTGGCTACAACGAAAGCTTTTTCTTCCATGAATTGTTTCAGATGCATCTGCTGTTCAGGGACGAAAACCATGTCTAGGAGGGTTGCATATTTTTTTATGTTGGCCAACTCATTCAATATATTGTACTTGGAAGAGGGGAGAGGGGGAGTGACTCCTTGAATCTTAGGAACCTTAGGAACCTGGAGAGTAGTAGTAGTTGAGGATGAGCTCGGGCTAGAAGAACTGCGGGGAGGATCAAATTTTCTCTTGGGAGCATAGGCTTTGTTCCTAGTATTGATAACCATGACATATTCTGGTTCTGGTCTCTTACCAAAGATCTTATCTCTGGCATTCTGCTTTACCTCACATGTGGTTTCCTCGTGGTGTTCCCTGTAAAAGCTACACCAACTCCGATGCAGGATATATGAGACAATACCCTTCCGCTCAAACTCTATCATATGGTTGTTCATATATTGTACTAGATGTAAGAGAGCGGACATGTTTGTCTGTCTAACTGATTCTCCCTGGGGAAGACTAGTTATTTCAAGTTGTTCTTCATACTCTGAACAAACATGCAGAGCATAACCGATATTATCAATGGCTTTTCCCTCAAGCCTATGATGGTAGGGGGAAGGCAATGCATTGTAGTAATGCATGCAAGCAGCTTGGTTCTGAGGGCGAATAAGTTCGGGGATTTGATTATATAACTTGGTGAAATGCAAGTTGAAAGACTTTTTGGTCTCACCATCCTTATAGGTGACATTATTGTATTCCCTTAACTTATCGGTGGGGCTTTTGTATTTCCCATAACTGGACTAGAACCAATATATTAAATCCTCCCAAGTAGACAAAATCTTAGGAGAAAGGTCAAAGAATTCGGCCGCAACCTTTCCTTCCAAGGAATTGATGAACAAGCACATGAAAGTGTCATTGTCGTTGGTCCCTATATTATGAAAAGCATTAAAAAATGCTACTAGGTGTTCATTTGTACCGACAATATTATTTCCTAAAAACTTAGGCAGGTTCTCTTTAAACTTCGAAAGTGTATGAGTAGCATGTGCTAGTTTAAGAGGAGAAGACACATGCCACAGTGTGGTTGTAGCATCTTCTTTGAACAGAAAAAGACCATACTTTTTAATGACTTTGGTGGGGTTTGTGGGATATTGTACATGGATATGGTGGCTATATAATATAGCAATCACTGATGACGATGAATATTGAGAAGATGGAGCACTTCCAGTGCCACCACAGCCACCACTAGATGCCATCCTGTGGATGATAGATGAGGGAAAGAAATACGAACTGGATGAATCAGATAAAGTCCTCCTTAGAGAACTTTGTTGGGCAAACAACACAACTTTTCTTCTTCCTATTTCAGAAATAGGATTGATTTAAGGTGACAAGCCTCTTATTCTTCTAGAATCACGAGAGTCTAAGGAAATGAAATAAAGGCCAAGACAGAAGAAACAAAAAGTTTACTGTTTATTTCTAGGTTGTATACGTCTAGCTTCCAATTGTTCTTGAGCACTAATATCTCGATCAATTGCTGCCCGAGAATGGTTAAACTCAACACAGGTTTTGGAGGTGTCTAAGATGGTGTTAAACAAATTCAAATCAATGCTGGTCTGATCTTGAAGTCCCGGCTCAATATTGGGCTGCCTTGCAACATGAACAGTCATTAAGAATAAAATAGTCAAATAATCAATATCAGAAAAAGAAAGATGTTGTTGGATCATGTTGTCATTGATGCCAATGGTTTGATTGATTGATGATAAAGGATTGATTTATTGATGATTTATGTAGTGTAATATGTATTTTCCTTGATGAGAATGCATAGATGAAGATGGATCAATGAGTTGTCATTGATATGATGAAGATGGATCAATGAGTTGTCATTGATACATGATGAAGATGGATTGATGTGGTTTCATTGGTATATGATGCATTGTTGGAAAAATGTATAGATGA
>JASDQU010371906.1:36765-49290 GCA_032191745.1 Picea mariana | reverse complement strand
TCTTCCAGTTGACGGACGGTCAATTTCGCCCGTCAACAAATGGCGCTAGAAGGAGGGCCAGACTGACAAGTTGGCCTTATAGGAGTCTTTGTTTCGAATTTAAGTAATTTCCCATGGCTCCCCAAATCATTGTGTTGGAACATGCTTTCCACTTCTCATTACCTGATATTCCCAACAAGACAGTCTCTCTCTTGTCCAAACTCACATTTGATGGTGGGGGGAATGTATCTGCAAAAGACCATATTAGCAAGTTTTGGTGTAAATGCATCAAGCATGATATTTCTAATTTAAATGTTTTGTGCAGATTGATTGCTTTTACTTTCAGGGGTCAGATTAAACATTGGTTTGAGTCTTTTCCAGCATATCACATTTTTGATTGGTTTCAATTTGTAGATGATTTTTTAGATGCTTTTGAAATCTATGATTACAATAAATTATGTGAAGAATTTCAGACTTTGCTAATCAATGGTGATTCATCTTCAAAAGGATTTTCGACAAGAATCCATCATGTTCTTTGTAAATTTAATCTTGATGACATGCCACTTGTATTAAATCTCCTCTATGATGCTTACGTCTAGTCATATTCGATCGCAAATGATGAAGTAATTACAAATACTATCACTCAATTGCAAGAAGAATTGTGTTCACAGAATGAGAGGGATCCATCTGAAAATGTTGAACAAGCAAGGGAGGTAGAATCTATTGAAAATGTTCTTACTGACAATCAAATTGGTTTTTCCTCTGAATCATTGTATTTTCAGTCCTCGACCATCGTGGAAGAAGATTCGATGTTGGGTCAAGGTGAATGTCCTCGTTCTCCTAACTCTTGCTCTAATCAGTATTTAAATTCAGTTATTGAAGAAGACTTAGATGATGAAAATGATCTTAAGAATTCTAACATTCCAACGAAACTGATTAGAAATGTAGATCTGCAATTGGAAGAAGTAACCTTAAACCCTCATCTACAAATTGTACCTTATCAACATGAAAGATAAGATGTTTTCCATGAAAGTTTTGAATTGTCTATCATACAGGAGGCAAATTTAGATGATCATATTATGTTGAAGAATTTATCACCAAAACAGAGTGAAAGTTTTAAGGAAAATGAAGAGGAATGTCTTGAGAATACTATTGTTAAATATCATAGCTCAATATATTCTTTTCATGTGCTTATTTCTGATTCATTTTACTTTTTATATCCCAATCTCTTTTTAGGTTCTGGTGGATTTGATACTTTACCCACGGTATCTTACTCTTTGCCACTACAATCCAATCTTTTCGATATGTCAAATTTTGGTGAAAATAATTCTAAACATAACACTTATCAAGTTGGATTTGATGCTCTTTCACTTTCATCACTCGAATGAAAAAATGACATGTTGCAAGATGATTTTACAGGATTTATTTTTGAAAAAGACAATGCACACATCCTTATGGAGATCGAATATTCTACATTGCATATTCGTTCTTTAATTAATTCGAATTTTAATGTATATGCTTCACATTTTGAAACGATCAATCTCATCAAAGGAAATGTTAAAACCAATAATCTAACTGATGTCATGCATCCTCTTATGATGTGTTCCCCATTGATATATCCATTTCATCAAAGTCACAGTCTGCTTCCTAATTTTTATGACAGGATCTTAGAATGGCTTGAAGATTCGTATATAAAAAATCTTCATAATAAAGATAAAGTTTTGCTTACTTTGTTTCTACCTAAATATCTAGGAAGTAAGCATCACATGATTTTTTTAGATCCTTCGTATGAAGAAATTGATGAACACTTAGAGAATTGTCAGGAGGATGGGGCACTTCAACCTTGGTTGATGGTTATGTTAGGTCCCCATAATATTGACAATTTTTTCAAACTTACTTACACTCTTCCATGTCATTATGACCCATATCATGACCAAATTGTAGAATGGTTGGAGGATTCATACATCAAGAAGTTTCAAAATAATGGTAAGGTCATGCTTGTTTTGTTTTTAAAATAATATATGGCAGGTAAGCATGACATATTTATTTTGTATCTGCAAATACTACATTCTTTTATTCTGATTTTCGACATTCTATGTCTTGGAGGATTGAAGATGCTCTTGTGGCTGCATTGGAAATACGATTTTACTTAGCATTTTTATCTATTTAGTAGTTAGAGTAGGTTTAGGAGTAGGTTTCCTTTATTTTTATTTCTCAATATTTCTTTGTGTAATAATGCTGTTATGAACATAAGTGGGCACACCAAGAGAACCATAATATGAATGTTATCAGGGAAGTCCACTTTAAATCTTTTTCTCTCTTCTTTTCGTTGAATATTTATTTTCAAAAAACACAGTATCATTATGAAAATTTTAAATGAAAAGTAAAGAGATAAGTAAATTTGAACTATTAATTCAACCCTGTCCTAAGGTGCCACGAGTAGGACTGCGCTCATCTTAATAAGGATTTTTCTATTTTTAGTCTCTTTTATTTTTAATAATAATGTTTGGTCAAAGTAGCATCTTATGCATCACTATCTTAAGAAAAGAACTTGCTCGCACATGATATTTTATATGATTTAATTCTTCCTTTATTTTACAGTGAGATGATAGTGGATA
The DNA here is from genome assembly GCA_032191745.1 of Picea mariana. Classification (NCBI taxonomy): domain Eukaryota; kingdom Viridiplantae; phylum Streptophyta; class Pinopsida; order Pinales; family Pinaceae; genus Picea; species Picea mariana. Next base: position 46,693 of record JASDQU010371906.1, on the reverse strand, counting down.
TAAAAACTCAAGTTTATCTTTGGCCAAAATCGTTTCCTGAAAAGTTTTATTTTTTTATTTTGTGTACTTCTTATTTTGAATCCCATTAGTAAAATTTGATTTGGTTTGTTGTGTGTTTTTGTTTTCTTTGATTATTTTGAATGAGTTTTCTTCTTATCTTTCTTTTTAAATCAATATATTTATGATCAAAGAACTATTGTCGAAGGAAGCATTTATTTTAAGACTTGTGTTTTTCAAGCAAATTGAAATAGTTCAAAGAGGTCCTGATATTAAGATATAGCTCAGACAATTGATTTTTAAGTCAATTGTCACTGTCATTTTGTTCTCAAATTATCTTTGCTAAAGTATTACACCAGAGATATGGTTTAAATCTTTGAGAATTACGATGATCTTTAAAAATTTTACACCGTCCATATTCTTAAGGAATCACTTTTAAGTGCTTCCTCATTCTCTAGATGATTTCTTAAAGGAAATCTAAAATATCTAAACCATGATAAAACTTCCAGTTTTGAAAGAAAATAAATAACATGATCAACTATTCACCTGTATTGCAATTAACCTCCAGTATCACCCCACTCTCTTTGTCATCAAGAAATCTATAATTGTATTATTATTTAAAAGTGGCATAAGAGGGTTGAAAGCACTTATGTGTGGGAAGTGTGTGTAAACCCGTCGGGGTACTGAACAGGCTCGCTGACAGCGGGTAAATGCACACATGATACCAAGACAACTTCGTTGGGGTACTGAACAGGCTCGCTAACAGCGGGTAAATGCACACATGATACCAAGACAACTTCGTCGGGGTACTGAACAGGCCTGCTGGCAACGAAGCAATATCGGGTCGAGAGGTAGCAGGTATATGTTTTTAAATTAACTTTTATGGAAGTATACATCATGTGGATACAACTATTGGATGGGATTAAAGCATTTGAGTGGGTTAAATGACATCCTTGTCGAGGCTATGGACGCTTGCTGGCAGCAGTGGCTCTGTCAATGGTATTGAAGTTCTTTTATAAATATCGTGACTTTTTGATTAAGACATTATTTTAGGTCATAATCTTCTGCAAAGAAAATTTTATTGTTTGATTATAACATTGAGCTTATCCTAATACTATATGGTCTCAAAGTGAATTTATTTCAGGGAGCTTAAATCATTTTTCAAGTCTTATTATTTTCTTCCTAAGATGAAATATTACTAGATCAGAGATAACTGTTTCACCCAGTAAGTCGCCATTTGTTAGGCCCCAACAACTCCCCCTAAATTTTTACAAAATTTAAAGGGCCCCTATTAGAATCTTGACAATTATAATGAGCTATATAATCAACCTTTTCAAATAGTTCCATACCTTGGCTTGCTTTGAGACAAACTTAAGACATTCACTTTAGTATGAGACATTCATGACAAGAGCATATGTCAAAAGTTAGAAACGAGCATAAAAATCTCAATTTAAACAAAAACGTTAATTTTTATCAAATGTTTACTTTTGTTTAAATTATGATTATGTGTTCATTCTTTTGCTCATTGGTAAGTTTGACTATTTTGAATAATGTGTTCAATACTTCATCAAATAATATCTTGGTTGGTTTCTCATTTTTATGAAATCATTTGGTGATGTTAATTAATTAAATTCTTTTTTCATTTTGCATCTCATTTCAAAATAATAATAATCAAAGAATTATCTATCATTTGTTTGATTTTGTAAAAAAAATAAAATTAATATTTTTTCTCCATTAACTTGAAGCTTCTAGATCATATTTGAAAACAAATGATAAATAATGTTTGTTTATAAGTTATAGTTAGTTTAAATTCATTTTTTATTTTTCTAGATTTTGTTTTATTCTCAATTTTTAAGTTATTGATTTAGGTTTCTTTTTGTTTCACAGGTTTCTATTATCAAATATTTGATACGGATCTGATCATGGCTTGATTTTATTATCCAAATACGTTCAAGATGATTGATCCAAAAATATTTTTGAATTGCTACAAATAATTTTATGAGCAACAACAGATCAAATTTGGAAAGGCATCAAGATCAGACAGACGATTTTGCAGAATTGATTTCAGCCAAACCATGAGGAATTAGAAAAAACGGTTGAAAACCCAGAACCCAAATGGACCCATTTACCTTTCGCGTAGAGATTTTCCCAAAAAAAGTACGATTTGAGAGATATTTGGGTCTCTTTTAGAGGCAAATTTCAGGTGGCGGAAATTAATAGTGACGCCCAGACTGTTCATTCATTTTATAAATATATGAGAAAGATCAGAGCCAAATGGATCCAAGAATTGTAGAGGAGGATTTTAATCCTTTCTCTTTTGTATATTATTGGTTTTGTAAACTTTTTATTTCTTTTCAAATGGAGTAATGGATGGCTGAAATCTTTGGGAGAATGGACGAATATTTTCAAAGAAGAATATGGAATTCTAGGTTGCTTAATGGCTTTTGTCCTGTAAATAAAATGGTTTTATTTTCATTATAATATATTCATATTATTTAAATAATTGATTATGCATTGATTTAAATAGCTTTAGTCTTTTTTATGAACACATGGTTAATTATTATCATTTATGTATTAATTTTTCCAATCTTTAAAGTCTATTATCCAAAAAATTTCTTCCAGGATTACAGAATGGACAAGTGATTCCAAAAACTTAATAGAACGACATATATGGATTTTGGCTTTAACCTTTTGTTTATAATGTTGTTATTTATATTTTGTTAATCCTATTACATGTGCAGGTCTGATATCTTTAGATTAAATGATCTGTGATGTGTAGGAGGTTTATATTATAAATACCATCTATCATTTGCTCCTCAAAATACAAATGCTGTGATCATATCTTCGATTTAAATAATGATATTTATCTTTGAATTTTAAATTGAATGATAAAATGCATAAATTGCTTCCAGATTTATCTTGCTGTAATCCTATATAATTATGAGATCACAGGTTTATGTTTGTGTTTCCTTTTCTGTCATTAAAACCTAAGCTGCCAGTACATGTTCTAAATTTATTTAGAACAGTCATAAGGTTCATTGTAGATTTCTCTCTTGGACATGGCAGTTGGATGTTCACCACTCATGTAGATGTTTGGATACACCTCACTGATTCACTGACATGATAGCTTCTTTGTATTTTTCTGTCATTTACATAACATTGAAACTACAATGTATGGTTCATCTTTGACTGTCCACATGTTCATGTTTCATTAACTTTTTTTTGCAAGATTCTTTAAATTTATAAAAGAAAAAAAATAAATATTTTTATGTGCTTTCTTTATCTGCTTCCTAGAAGCAATCATTTTTCACATCGATTTTCGTAAGTTTCGATTAAAACTTGCATCTTNTATCTTCTGTTTAAATACAACTACTATAGTTACATTTGAACATATGTACATATATATAGTGTGTTTAGTAATTAGTTAGTTATTTCTCTCTTTTATTCATTTCTTTTAGGATTCTTAGATTGGCTAACGAAGCCATTAAACCCGTCAGAACAAGTTACACCAAACGGCTTGGGTTATTTAGACAACCCCGGACCGGACTCGTTCTTCCAGTTGACGGACGGTTAATTTCACCCGTCAACACCTATGCAAAAACAATTTTTTTTCTAAAATTTTAAAAAGGAACTTATCATTTTCCATCATCAAAGTGGAATTTTTTTTCATAGCTATGTCTAGATTTTCACACTTATTCTACAATATAAAAAAGGTTTTATATAGCTACCATTTTATTTTTATAAACACATCTAATTATAACTAGAGGATTATATGTAAGAAGAATCACCTTTAGCTTAGTAGAGTGGTTTAAATTGCTAGGAAGTTTTGGACTGTATTTCATGTTTAGAAATTTCTACATAAAATTTCAAAGAGTAAAAGAAGCTACCTCCATATCATTAATTATAATGCCATTTGAGTTAACTTTCATATAATAGGGTAACCTACAAAATCTAGCATGAAGCAATCATTTTCACTTCTCCTTTGTTTTTAGATTAATATAATATTACAAGTTTCAAGTGTTTCATAATTATTTTAACTTTTAGCTTTGGACTAGTACATAAAACTACTACGTTAAAACATTTCTAAGTGTAAAACCCTATATTTTGGCTTAGGTAGTTAGAACTTTGATTTTTCTTACTTTAGTAATTCATTGCTTAGTAACTATTTGGACTTAATTAAATTGATATAAACATTTGAGATCTGTATATATTGACCTATTTATGTGCTATATAATGTTATTTTATTGTTATATGTTCATAATGATGATAATTATGAGAATTGTTCAAACATGCAAATATTAAATGTGGAATTTTGGTATATGGGTACGAGTTCAAGTTATGTCGTAAATGTATAACAGATGTAAGGCATGATAAAAATAAATATACATGTCTTAATTGGACGTCAATACAAATATGTATTCTTATATGAAATTGTGATGTATATGCATATATATGAGTTATTGGTGAACTAACCTACAGGTTGATGAGCTAAGTGATAGTCAAAATGGATGTAGTGCCAATGTAACTTGGATGTTGTACATAACAAGAAGATAGTGTATGCTATAAGTTGTAATTATTATTTAATTTATGATTTGAAAAATTTCCATGATCTGTGGTAAGTGTGGTTTTGACAGGACGCACAACTTTCCCAGAGTGGTTGTTTGATGACATGACTCTAAGAACAATAGTTTCACATTATGACTTGATGTAGGGTGTTGACCCTAGTTCTATGCGGAGGGGTGGAGGTATTTCCCATTGTTTATCCCTCGAAACCTAGAGTCATGGGAGGGTTGTGTGAAGTCACGTTCCCCCAGATGTGTAATGGCGACTGCTAGTTTCCTGTTGGGGAAGATTGGTTAAGATGTATGACACTTCCACTTATGGGTTCTATCTGGAGTTAGGTCATTATAGTTGAAACTCCAACTTAGTCCAACATATGAAATGATAGGATGAAATATTGAAGTAGGTTAGGAATGGAGGATGTTTTGATGTTAGTTGAGAATACTGATTGGGGATTATATGTGCCACTATTGTTTACTCACTTGGTTCCTACCATGTTTAAAAACCTTTTTTGATTCCCTTTTGATATTTTAAGTGTGATAATGAGGTATTGATGAATTATTGTAATTTTGTTTGTTACGATTATTAAATGATGCATTACTTGATCTGTTGTCTTGCATGCATTGGTGTGATCATATAGGAACTATGCACTAGAGACAATAGTTGTTTATCGTTAGTACATGCATGAGATATGTGTCTGCTAGCTACTCATACATACCCTACAAATGTACACTAGTACAATTAATTAATGTATCAATTATTAAACTAGATTATTAACTATTTAATTGAATGCTTATTGACTATGTGAAATATATTACATACAAAAATATCTAGAAGCATTAAATATATTCTTTGACTTTGATTGATGGTTGGTATGATGAATTAAATGAGCATGGTGGGTTGTCATGTACATTTTGGGGAAAATTGTCAAATTGCATTTATTAACTAGCATGAGAAAAAAGACTTTGCATTTTATTTATTGTTGTTTAATGCAAGTCATTTATATTTTAGTTTTATTTTTTTGCTTTTTCCAAAAATCTAGATAAGGGAGGTTGATGGCTAATAATGAGGGTGGTTGAGGAGACTTGGAGAAGGGTGTATGGAAACTTGATAAATAGGAGAGGAGGTTGAGAGTTTGGATAATTTTTGGAAGATATATTTATTGTGATAGTCTTCTTAGAGCATATGTGTTTTGATATTCTTGGAGTCATGGGCATGGAGGGCCAAGAAAACGAAAGGTTTCTTGGAGCTAGGAAGCTGACTAGGCTCCTAGTTGGCTGGGAGGATCCCATTGTTTCCCTCTGGGCACGTGGAAAAATGAATGCTTGGAAGCATCTTCCTACTACTAGCAGACAAATGGTCATCTTCAACAGACTAGGGAGGAGGTATTTCACTAGTTATACTTTGTTATGTTTCTCTTTAAATATTTTAATCGTAAAATTAATTCTTATTTATCTCATCTTTTTATTTAGATTCGTATATTTGGATTCAAATTTAGAATATTTAGCATTGAAATTTTTTAAAAATAATTATGAATATGTTGTAGGTTATTCCATGTATGAAAGTAGAAATTTTTGTTTACACTTAATGCATGTGTTTAAGTTAACATATATTATTTCATAGCATCCCATGGATAGGTGCTACATTTGGTATCAGGGCTTAGGTTTGAAAACTAGGACTTTAAGGGCCATATCATGGCAACAATTTCAAATAACTTAGAGACTATAAATTCTTACAGATACAAATCTTATATTACCATATGCTAGTATTGTACAACATACAAATCTAATTTTTACCATAATATGAGTTCAAATGTCTTTGCTACATGATATGTTTTGTATCCAGACATTATAATCTTTTGATTAAAATGAACAATTGATTTATTCTTCTTCAACTTGTGAATATTTCAAAAGTGACTTTGCAATAATTTTGGCTACATGTGAATATTATGCATTATGTACATATTTTTGTGCCTTTGAATAAGATACTTTTTCCTCTCAACAAATTTGCTATATGAAGTGAGCTGGACTAGTTTCTTGTATATCCTATATTGCATTTCAAAAATTGTCTTATTTGTCACACATAACTTATATCACTATATGTCATTATTTTCAACCATTTTAACAAATTGAGTTTTCCTCATTCTCTAAAGAGAATCTAAACATACACATTTTACTATTAAATGAGTTGAAACAAACTATTTAGTTCAAAATTATCTCTCAAATACCCTGATACATTATGAATATGAAAATTTCAAATTTACTCTATGTGGAACAAAATAATTTATCATCATTCAAGTTGAAAATATTTTCTTGATTCATGTTAACTACTTGTTCACATTAAATAGTTGGAAATATGGACCAAGTCGTATCATATTTAAAAATAAAAATAAAATTAAAATTCTCAATTAAAGGATAAAGTGAACTATTTTGCAATGCTCTCTTTGCATATTTTCATTTTGAGTTGGTTTTTAAGATATTCCTTACCATATAACATGCATTAAAAAAATCCATATTGGGGAGAAACCTGGAAAAAAAAATTCAATCCTGAGTGGATATAAACCATGACTGGTGTCCTCTAGATTGAATTTCAGCCTCCAAGATTGCGCATAAGATGGAAAACTAGCGATGTTTCCAGTTCAAAACTATAATTCATAGCGAGACATCAACTTCAAAGTTAAAATGCATAGGTATATGGATCCAAGACCCAGTGCGAGTCCAATGGGACTCCTTGGACCTTCCATTTTAAAATACACCATTTATTAAATGCGTCTTCATATGGCATTTCATAGAGGAAACACATAATAATCCCCTCTTCATAGTCAGCTCCCAGAATGAAACAGTTGAATCAATCTATAAATGATCGACCTACCAGGTACCTTGGGTTGAAAGAATCATTTTTATAGCTATATCTATTGAATCCCGACTTTTATACCTATATGTTTATCGAGTGTACCCATCTCCCTCTCTGGGATAATTTATTGAATGCAAGGGTAAGTTAGGATCAATCCCAACAAAGTTTTTGAATGGATATCTCCTCACCTCTCCCTTGTTTGGATGGGAATGACTGGGCAAAGCTGTGGATGTTGAGTCTTGTTTGTTCCGAAGGAAAAAAATTAAAGTAAATATTACGTTCTTGCTTACATTTCCAACTCAATCAAAGTACATAATAGACGGATCACATCTTTTAATGAACCTAGAAAAACCATTTAATGCAAATATATCAAAATATCAATATAGATATATATCTATTTGTATGGATGTAGACATCAATATAGAATAGGTATATATATATATATATAATGAATCATATCCAAGTGGCCTTGTTTAATTTAGTTGACACGTGTAAGATCATGGATGGGGAGGTTCGATATTCAGATTGCTTGCCTACCAAGTCTCAGAATAAATATGTATAGATTGTGTAAATCAAATTATGACAGAAATTAATTGCAACAATAATTTTGTTGGGAGTTGGGAGAGAAATTGAGACTTGGAGACATGTTCTCCATAAAGTTGAGGATCCATGTTACCACCTATTTGTCGAATTTATTGTTGAGAAACAAAATTTGACTGTTAATCTACAATCTTATTATTGAAGAACTTTCTTAACGCAAAAACATAGTTGGTGGGTTATTAATGAATCTATAGCACTATCATTAAAGTGTTGTGTGAATAAATTGCATTGTTGTCTTGAGCATAAGCACTCAATCACTGTGCATTGTACATAGTGATTTCCATCCATGTATTCACACTCACTAAATCGAATCAACAACTAGGATTATCACCTACTTCAGTAAATGTCCATTCTTCATTGACTTATAGACTGTAGCGATCACTGTTGGATTACTGAGAGGGGGGGGGGTGAATCCATAATGAGTAATTGTATCAATTAATATTCATTTAACCACAAATTATATTCTTTTACTTATTCAATCATGTTCATCTGTTCATCATAAATATCATATTGTATCATAAGAATTAACATTCAACAATGCATAATAAACAATAACAAACACATCCACACAATGCATAATACACCAATATTTATGTGGAAACCGAATGCGGGATAAAACCACATAATGTTTTTCTTATGTGTCAAGAATTAGATTCAAGGAAGCATCAACTTCCAATTCTGCAGCTACAACTGGAAGGAGGATCCAACCCCCTAGATTCTCAGGCTACAACCTGAGGGAAGCTCCAACTCCCCAAATCTCTGGCTACAACCAAAAGGAGGATACAACCCCTTATATTATTCAGATACAACGAAAAGGTGGATACAACCACCTATCCTTGCCCCGTCCAACTGCCTTGAAATATAAGTAGAATGATGGAATCACTGTCACAGTATCACTGTGAGATATAATTCTGTAAACCTGTACAAATCAACCTACACCAAACAACCTGTACCAAACAAACTTTAATCAACCTATACCGATAACCTACAAACAACTTGTACCAATAACTTGTGCCAACATGTACCATGCATCAACATGTACCTCAAGTTGTACCATAAAAAGTGCTTCAACCATGCACCAAACCTGTACAAATAACCCGTCACAACCTGTCCAAACAACTTATCAAAACAAACTGTCTCATAAATCTTATCAACCCAATCAAATCTGTTATCACATATAGTTGTCAAGAGGCAACAAGTCGTCTGAGTTCATGGTCTACACAAGAAGCATCAAAGTGCTGCTTTCAGAGCAGTCTATTTTGGGCTTGAAGCGCAAGAAAAAGGGCAGGTTCTATTTTCAACGACGAGAATTCTAGGAGTAGTTCAGATCGAAGGCTCACGGGCATTCGAGAGTCCAAAATTGCACAAAGTATAGCACCATGAAATGAGCTAAGGCCCGAAGTAAACACAAGCTGTTGATCTGAAGGGGGACAGGTGTCAGCTGATCCAAGCGTTCGGGGGAATGAGCTTTGGGAGTTTCGAAGTGAGAAGTGCATAAATCTTCTGAAGAGCTGAACCCTGAACTCCCAAAAAAATCGTGGACCATAGATCTCAAAATCAATAGGGAACTATTGATCTTAGCAGAAATGCCTCCCGAAGCCCCGAAGTGCTAAATATCTCGAAGAAGATCTCGACCATCCAAATCCAAGAGCCACACGTCATCAGATCTATCACTTCGGGAGTTTTAAAATGAGAAACATTGCAAAGTCCCGAGCACCTGAAGGCCCGGAGTAAGTCTCAGCCGTCCAATTCAAATGGAAACGTGACGCCAGATCTAGAACTCCAGAGGAAAGTGAAGGGGAAAAAGTGAGATTTGAGTTTTGATTTTCTCGGAGCCCAGAGACCCAAAGGGATCTTACTCGTTGATCTAGGAGGCCACACGTCGTCAAATCCTTAACTCCTGATTTTTGCTTCAAGG